>JAMZEH010000080.1:5027500-5115000 GCA_024699665.1 Ostrea denselamellosa
AAAAATGGACAATGCCTTTTATTAAGCCTTTTTTTTTCCTTGTATGAATGAAAAAATGATTTATAAAAGAATATCCTTTCCTTATTCATTTTGGTAAAATTCAGACATGCAATTTTTGCAACTCTCCCCCTAATTGTCCTCTAACGTCTCCATGATTTTTGACATACCGTTGTAAGCAAGGGGAGCACTAAGTACACAAGATATTCAGAGTGTTAATTGTTTGAAGATTATGCAAGTGTAGATCTCCTTTGAGTAAAAGTGTGACATTCTCATTCAACCATGGAACAAGATGCATAATGCAGCATTGCATATTACAATTGATATTTAAAATTCTTCACCAACACAACCAAGGAGTTGCGTCATGAATATCAATTTTTCTAATTTCTCAGTATTTTCATGTTCACCAAAATTTTATATGGACAAAATGATACTACTTTTCCAAACTCTTCAAAATGCATTGGATATTTTTTTTTTACTTTAAACACCACCACCCTTCCCCCATTTGAAGACCTACAAAGAGGGTATTGCTTCTTTTTAGATTCCAACTTATTTGTAAATTATTTTAAAACAGTAATATGTTCTTAAAAGGCTAGATTTAACCCTTCCTCTTCTCTGTAGAACTTTCTATTTTCAGTTTATTTCAGCAGCACAATAAATATTACAATATATGTGGGGGGTTTTTTAACTGAAAAAAAAAAGTTTTCAAGAACTGGTAATATCTTAGTCACAAGATTATTCAGAAAACCAGAATCTCTTTAGATGTAAAAAAAAAAAAAAAAAACCAAAAAAAAAAAACAAACAAAAAAACCCAACAACATTGATTTAAGGAATAAAAAGGTTTGAAATGAGATATTTTAGGTGTTTGAGGACAGTTATTTCCCTCTGAAAAACCTTCAGGCAATTGCTGATAGTGTAATTCACCACTGAGTTGAAATACTGGTTAAACTTTGAAAGAATTATTGATTATAATGAAAGTTTCATGACCAATATTTTGTTCAGTTAAAAGAATTGCATACACACAGATTCTCCTAGGTGGCAAGTCTCTTGGTAAAAAAAATCAAGTTACTGTAATTGAAAATGAATGAAATACTTTTTTTTGGACACAGATAAATGGTATTGACCGTTTTTTGTTGCTTTTTTTCCCAGGTCTATTGAGGTGTTTGTGGAAATTTGTAGTAGATTCTTATGGAAACTTATTTTTGAAGGGGGAAAAAACACCCCAATTTCTTTTTAAGACACAGAGGATAAAAAGCCTGCAAAATGTGACAATTTAATAAAATCTTTGGAATTTGAAATTGGTTTTCAGCCTTTAATGCTTGTGACCCGCTACTTGTCACTTCTTATGATGTATAAAGTGGTGCATTTTATTGTCTGCTGTCGTCTTTTTTCACTAAAAACATTACTTCAGATGCTGTTAATCTTAAAAAGATCAAGCACATTAAAAGATATCAATTTATATTTTTCTATTTAATTATTTGATTGTTTTTTTATGTCCCTTTGTTAATTTTTCACTCACTTCGAGACGTTCGGATGAAGTGCCACAAATTTGACCTATGCATGACACTCGGGCCGTAGCTGAAAGGGTTCTATAACTGGGCCATTTATGCTTACTCCACCACTCTTTTCACCAAGTTGTCTTCACTTTTCGGCCCCACATGTCCAAACCTTCTCAGTCTGCCTCTTCTCACCACCTCACCAATCACCTCCACCTCAGCTCCTCACAAGTTCACCACTCAAACAGCAATACACCACACATCCATCTCACCATCCTCATTTCCCCTCTCTGCAGCTTCACCTCCTGATCCCCTCCTTCGTCTCCATGTCTCGCTTCCTCACACTATTCTGCTTCTGACATGCCACATACACTTGTACTGTCAGTCTTAGAGAGGGGCCCTTAGATATCAGGAGAAAACAGTGGAAGGAGATGTGGGTCGAGGCAGACCCAAGACCACCTGGGCCAGCACAGTGGAAGTGGGACTTGAGGAGGCTGGACATTAAGTGAGAGGATGTCCTGGAATGGACCAAGTGGAGATGGGCCATAGGATGATAAAAGTTGGACTCAGCACCTGCTGGAAACATGACTTAAACTGCAGATGATGATGATGATGTTTATTATGACAAAGGACTGCTGTTTTTAAGGTCATATCCAAAAGACCCATGACTTTTAGTTCTAATGCTGAATACTTGGTGAAAGAACAGCCACTATCTAAGTTAAATGCCCTAGGTTTGATGCAGCGCTGGATTGAGAATTGAACCTGGGCCTAGAGATTGCAAAGACTGAGCTACCATGACTTATATGAAAAAATATAGCACACAACAATATGATAAATTATGTTCTCCGATGTGCTTTTTATTTGTGGGAAGGAAAATGGTATGAAAACTTATCACAAAAATTTAGGAAAAGTGGTACATTTATGATGTCCCATCCTGGAATCAATTGTGTCTAGCATTTTTTTATTTTTTATTTTTAAATATAAATATATATGCATAGTTTAACACTCTACATCAAAATAATAATAAAAACACTGAGAATAATTCTTTGGAGTCGAAATAGGCTCCTATCATATAAAGTCCTTTGGCATGATAACATGCAGCATGACATCACAATTGACTCCTAATGTATGGGCTTGGATTTGCTTTAACATCCTGTCTTCATGACATCATATTGTATATCTTTTTCCTGTGATTAACATGATCAACCATAATGTTAAATAATTCTTAAAATACGAAATAATAATTTTGATGTGGGGTTAAAAGTGGGTTTAAATATTCATTGGGCTCCCTCTCTCAATATTATGGTTATATGTCATGCATCATAAATAAGAAAAATACTTGTTGGAAAATCTCATTTTTATCTGTTGCACAGCTGTTGGGTTTATTTGTAAAATATTTATGGATCTTCTTGATTGATGCATATATGGGAATGGAGATATAAATTTTCTTTATGAGTGTTTATTAGAAAAATATCAAGTTCTAACAATCTTCAATCCCATAAGTGTTGCTGGACCAAACTAATTCTGTTAGTTAGCATTGTGTGCTTCTAATTATAATTGTTATGTCTAATGGTGCATTGTAAGTGTACTGATTTATTATCATGAGTACCAAATTAAATTTTAAAAATAAATTGCACCAAATACATAGGGGCTAAGTGTGGCCAACTTTGAATCACCCAACATAGGCTACACAGTCATTGTGGGACTTAGTATGAGAGTAAAAGAGACGGTCAATGATAGATTTATTGTGATTCCAGAGATATGATTCCAAAGGGAGAAGAGGGGTTTGTTTGTTTTTTTTATTGTAGTAAAGTTTTCAGAGAAGACCTCCCAGGTTTATGTAGAAATAAAGTTGCACTCCCCGAGGAAAAGTTTTCACTGGTGGACATTCGTAATGACTCTCCGTCCAAGCAACAGCCCATTTCATATAGTGCAGATAGTCCTTTGTCCTCCACAGACTATGTGTGAAAAAATATTGAGTTTTCTTTCTTGCATAATTGTATCTAAGGTTTGTCATTGATTTTTCATGCTCTTCTAAAGGAAGAGAGTATTTGTAAATAATGACTAATATCAAGAGTAGATGAATATAGTAGTATTTGTGACATACAGTGGTTTTCTAGAGAAGTCCATGTTAGCAGTACATAAAGGTAGATTTTCACATGTGCTGTGTGTGTGTGTGTTCAGAAAATGAGACTTTTAAATAAAGTCAGCTGTTAACAAAGACAGAAAAATGATGATTTTGTACCCCACAAACAAAGTGTGGATTTTAAGCTTCCAATTCAGATGGCTTGTTCAGAATTTACCTGTGCTAAACCAAATGACCTATCTTTTGCATTAACTGACTCCTATTGAGGTGGAAAAAAAAATCTACACATGATATTTGTATTTCTGAACCTGAAACAGCACAAACATTTAAAATCTTGTCCTATTAAACATGTTATCTTTCTATACAGTTGATATACTGTTAAATATAAATCCACCTTTAGATTGCGCCCGGCTGTTTTCTTTGTGATTGGTAAATCTTCATAAGGAAATATTCATGACTTGTGAGACAGGTTAGCATATTCGTATTTTGTTTTATTTGATTCTGGTGATGATTCTGAATATGATATTGTCTATATGATAGTTTATGAGCATTACATTCTTTTTTCATTGTATTTATGCTTATTTATTTCACAGTCTTTTACACGATTGAATTCAGACGAGTTTCGTTTTAATGTGTACATATATCACAAAAGTTAAAGATAGGCACTATCCTTTGTCATTGAATGAGCAACTGGGACAGCGGAGTCCGTTACATGCTTCATGTTCCTCTGGTTTACGGATGTGAAGACTCTAAGGAGGGTCGATTGCGGCTCACACTTTCTGTTATTAGCCTGTTGTTAAGATGGGTGATTATTCTATCTAAGGGTTGCAGCTTGAATTGTACCTTTGAGGGACAATAGGTTGATCTGCCTGCTCTTTCGTTAGTAGGGGTAGGTACTTACTGAACTAGTAAACATCATCTTCTGCCAGAAAGCATCTCGCTTGTATGAAAATTACAGCATAAGCTACAAAAACTTGTCAGTGAGTACATTTTAAAACAATCCAAATAGAGTAGAAGAAGAGGCTTAAAGTCTTATGTAAGTGAAAGAATGAAACTTAACCCCCCCCCCCCCCCCCCCCCCCAACCAGTGACTAACACTCAGAAGGTAAACCATAATGACTGACAGTATGTACATAAAGAAAGAAGTTGGAAATAGTGGGTTACTCCACTGTGTGACACTCTATCTAATTTTGCCCTCTGAGTACTCGCTGTGACTTTGTAATACATGAGCTGTGGATATTGTTACCTTGCATTCATATAATTGCTGTCCTCTTTCACTGTCAATGTCAGTACCTCGTGTTCCTCCGAGTACTTAATACCATATCTTTGTAAAACTATGAATGTTGTTATCTAGCATTCATATGATGTTGTCCTATTATATCTGTGAATGTTGTTATTCATATGATGCTGTAAATGCTGTGATTCATATGATGCTGTAAACATTGTGATTCATATGATGCTACAAATGCTGTAATTCATATGATGCTGTAAATGCTGTGATTCACATGATGCTGTAAATGCTGTGATTCATATGATGCTGTCCTTCCAGTACTTGATACTTTGAATGCTGATATTAGATTTCTACAAGGTTGCAATGGCTGTAAAAAAGCTGTAATGCGGCACCTTCAGGATTGAATTAATTGCAGAGGAAACATTTGTCCATTGTCTGTTACCGGTGGTATATAAATATATAAGTATTTGTGTATAGCCTGTACTGGCATAAGTTCACAGCCTGCTAATGTTATTGAGGATTGAGACTTTTGATTTGATCTCTTCATGTATTCAGGGATTGTCTAGGAGACTTGTTCTCCACAAGTCTCCACCATTAATGAGGTATTTTATATGTCCTTCTCATTGAGCGTGTTGATGATTAAGATCCTGCATCAAGTTTAACACTGGACATTCGTTAACTGAATTCAATTCAAAATGGCACTGTTTTATAGAATGTGCTGCTGAGACTGGGGGATATAGGATAGATATGTTAATTTAATTACCACCTTTCTTGATGGTCACATGTTCAGATTTCCTAGCACAAGATGAGAGATACTTAAAACTTGCAATTGTTAATGTACAGTTTGCACAAACGTTCCCTCTCCCTCTCTGATAGAGACACACACACACATCTGCCACTGAAATGCCTGTGGATTGAACACTGCAAAAAAGAAGAAAAAAAACTTCAGAAACATGATGTTTGAGGTTTTTCAGCTATTCTGAATCACTGGTTTCAACATTTCTCTTGTGTGTTTGGCATAAAACTTTACAGCACAAGGAGAAAAAAGGAAAAGGTGCTTGGGAAAAATAAGATCAGATTTTTATGACCAAGAATTATTCATCATAGCATGTTTTTGAATCTTAATACCTAGCAAGTCTTTAGAATGTTCAAAAATATTTGGTATGGTATTTCGATTCAATTCTAAATCATAATCAATATGTGTGTGCTTAAAATAAAAAAAAACCCTGTTCATTATTCCTAATGTGTTTTGAAAAAGAACATTCTTAACTGCCATATTTAAATAAAAACAATTTGGCTATATTCTCCCAGACTGTTCCACTATAACAAGATTTTAAACTTTGAGAGAGAACATTTTGTGTACATGTATTTACCTGTGTGGTTTAAGATATGGAAATAAAAGATTGTGTTCTTAGTCATGTGTTGGTTAATCGAGGTCACATTTTAGACACCACGAATTTTCCTGTTTATTTCATACCATTGGTTTAATACATGAACCTTATATGGGTTTTTCCTTTACCTTTTAAATGTATGTATGTGTGAAATAAAATGCATGTATGTGTGAAATCAAATGTATATATGTGTGTGTGAAATCAAATGTATGTAACATGTGAAATAAGATATTGACTGCTATTCCGGCATGCAAAGATCACAACCAGTTTGTTTTTGGGTTTTTTTTAAAGAAAGGAAATGTTTGTTTGTATCATATTTATTTGTTTCTTTTTTATTGGAAGTGTTTGTATATAGATAGATCAGTTTCACTACGTAGATTTGGAAAGGAGTCGACGTGTAAAAACCCAAACGTTTTTTTGTTGATTTTCTTTTTGCATTCACTGATGAGTGCCATTTGTAAAACTGTCTTCTATTGATTTCTGATTTCAGAGGCTACAAAATTACAAAATATGTGAAACACCTGAATAGTTCTGGGGCATTCTCTGTCTATTTAATGTTAGATACAACAGCATAAAGGCTTCACAAACTAAAGAGACAGATTAAATATCCCTCGTGACCCTTCTCTGTTTGGTGTGCTCAGTTGGGTTTTTTCCCCCCCGTTTTCCTCTGTACCAGAATTCATCATTCTAATTTCACCTTCTTGTGAATTTTGAATTGTAAACTAAAAGATGACTTGTGTCTGTTTTATCCATCTAAATGTATTTACATCAGACAATTCATGCAGTAGTTTGAAGTGTATGAGAAATTGAATTACTTGTCATGAGCTTTTCATTTTGTCAATCTTTACTTTGTATTTCCCTTTTCTTTTCAGACAATGACAAAGATGGAGAGCCCTAGAAATTACAACTTTACTAGCAATCAAAGTTAGCTAGTTCCTGTCTCTGCATCTCTGCAATATTGCTTGTAAGTACTGCCAACAAATGCAATTAATCGTCATCTAGTCAGGCTTGAAGATTCTCCTCCATTGGTGGAATATTTAAGCTTATACAAAAGACATGCTGCTAGAAACAGCCACCTAAAAATCAATATCATGTTGTATTTGCTGTCATCAGTTATCAAATATTCCCTAACATGTTGATTAGGACAATTACAGTAACTCTTGTGTAGTTACTTCCCTTGGTTTACTAGCAGCTGTTATATAATTCTCATTTAAGATTGAATTTTATTTCATACTCGTGATAAATTTTCTAGGTCATTTAAAAAATGAAATTACAATGTCAGTTACTAAAATGAACACAGCATCGTGGTGTGAAAGGTTCGAGAGGAAACAAGTGAAGGAATTTCTCTATCAGGAAATAAAAGCTTTAGGACGTTCTTTTATCATGTTTTTAAGTAATTTATAAACTTTCTTTTCTCTTATTTGCTGACACATGTTTTCAGTGGTATTCTGCAATATAAACAAGATGATGTTTGATAGACCTTTCAGTATATGAAAATTCCTGCATTAAGAGTGGTGTATATATTAATTCATGATCTTTAAACACACACACACACACAGCTCAAAATTCTTTGTCGACTAACTTACATAAAAGAAATAAATTAATTTTGCTGTAGTTTGGAAGGATAGAAAAAATGTTCATTTATAATTCATTGTTTGCCATATGCCCATGTGGTTTTTAACTGTTTAAACGTGACTCAGTTTAAAACATGTTTTCACAACAAGTGATCGCTGTATCTGTAAAAGCCATTTCTGGGATATACCTTTTGTGCCTGGTTTATTTTGAATTGTTTAGTAGAAGGGAAATGATAGCAGATCAATTCCACTGTGTTAAGCTACAGTATTAAATTGCATGATGGTTGGTTTTTAAACAGACGATGCCCAATGGCTGTCCGTAGCTTGAGTGATATATATATATATATATATATTTCTCAAAACTTTGAAAATCAGGTCTTTTATGGTGAGGGAAAAGTAACATCATATGATTGAATGTTCTGTAGAAACTGTAAGAAACTGTTTTGTAATGTTATTTGTGTGTCATATGTGATGTAGACTGTGTCTTTTTTTTCCCCCTGTGGTGTAGAAGTGTAGATTGAAATACTAACTTGTTTTCTCTTTGTTACCTGTAAGGTGGACAGGTGTTGGGCATCAACCAGGTATTGATTGACAGATGGACACCTTGTAGTTCACTCTTACAGGTTTTATTTTCACTTTCTGTTATGTCATAATGTAAAATCACCAATCCAAATGTCTTAGTTTTACCCCGTCTTTAGTGAAATAAGAAAATAAACTATAGATTTCAGGTTGAGTAAAAATATTGTCATTTTCACGAACAGACTGAAAATGTCTATTAACACTTGTAAAAAACTATATATGGCAAGGACTAATTTAGCTGCAGAACTGTAGTGTTATGGTTTTATATGCAGAACTGTAGCATTATGGTTTTGTATTTTAGTCTTTGACTACACTACAGTTCTGCAGCTAGGGCTAAATACCACTTCTAAAACATGAAAAATGTAGGGAAATCTTTTGAGATTTTAAATATTTTTTAACTGCACTTCTGATGCAATGAAATTTTAATTACATTAGATGATTAATGTAATACAGTATGTAAGAAGATTGTACATATACCCTTCATTGAAATGTAATTTGGGGCCAAATTAGGACCATTTGTGTATAGATTCTTCAGTTTGAGCATTAAGAGTTACAAGATCTGCCATTCTCTTTATAGATGGCAACTTCTAAGGAAGGATTTTCAGATACAGAAAAACTAAGGAGATGTAACTGTCAAGAAGTTTTATTGATCAGCATGAGAAATTGACAAGCCATGTATGACAGCATTAAGAAATTTATTGATCTAAGAAACAAATACATGCAATTTACATGATAGATGACACGGGGAGAAACTGACAAGGGATTTCTACACAGTTGATATTCTGGATATTTAGTATAAAGTGCTCTATTTCACCTGATTGAAATAAGTTTTTGGTACATTGTCCCGAATAACTTGTAATATGGACTATAAAAAAATATATATTTAGTCCGATATAAAATAATTCCTAGATCGTGAAAAAAACTGAAAATGTCTCAAATGGTTTCTAATAAGAACATAGCCACAAGGCTGTATTAAATAAAAAAAAAAAACCCCAAAAACAAAATCTATACTGGCTTCAAATGACACTCTACACAATGACGGTATAACTGTAAATTAGCTATGTACAGGATGTGTTCCATGTCAATGTGACATTATTTGATATGGACAATCCTATATGTTTATGCAACTGCTGTGTTCATCAAATAAATAGAAAATATATACATATATATCATGATAGAACCGTCTCTGTCAACAAAGTTCTGTAAAACTAAACAGGTGTATTTTCTTTTATGTGTTTCTAAAATCAAAAAAAAACCAACAAAAAAAAACCAAACAAAAACAAAACAAGTATGACTAGTAGGTAGTCAATGGGCAAAGTTCACACAGAAAAAAAACCAAACTATTTTAGTGAGAGAGAGAGAGAGAGAGAAAATAAATTAATAAAGTGTAGTTATTTAATGAGTTAATGATCCTCACCTTGACAAACAATAACGAATCAATACTAGATAATACCATAGACAGGTTAGTGATACTGATGTGTATGTGATAACAGAAATGTTGTGTAACCTACATTAGTCTTTTCTTACAGCAATGGATGAATGTGTATTATGGGGTCAACAAAACTGTATGGTATTGTAATCTACATTTGATCTGGTGTGAGCACTTCATCTTTGAACAATCTAAACATGAATTGCACAAAGGTTTTTTCTCAAGGAAATGGTAATCTAGAGTATTTATCTTTTTTCAGTAAAGGCTAAAATTTTTTCAACAAGATCATTAACTTTTTTGTCTTTTAATGGCAGTTGCAAATAAGTTTGTAGTTTTTGTACCTGAATGCACAATTTTTCTGTAAATTAAATCTCTTAGACTGCGACATTGAAATGTTTAAATGAATATTTATTTTTATTTATTTATTTATTTTTTTGGCTCATAATGCTTAAAAAGCTTGTTATTAATTTTTTGAGGAAGTTTTACAAGGAATACTCAAAAACATTTGAAAGTTTTCATTGCCAGGATACTTGAACACACAAGTTCTTTTAATCTTCTTTCAAAACAGACATCAATAAATGACCATTCTGTTCATTTCTAGATTCCACTGATTGTGATCTCTGGTAGTGTGTAAACACAAATAATACAAGGAAAATTCACCAAATTTATATGAAATAGCAATATCAAAAGACATAACAGATCTTGAGAAACCCTTTGTGTAAGAATTATGATCAGTAATTCTGCCTCCCAAAATCTGTCCAGTATATTGCTAATTCTCCTCACAAGAGAAAATTTGATGACACTTTGGGAGAATTGGAGAGGAAGAACAAGGAATGTTCAGAGTGGGAATGGTATCATGCTATAAATAAATTAATCCTGTTCTGTATCTATACTCCTTTACTTTGCCCAGAATCAATATGTGGCCCAGCCGATTATTAATGGCACACATACAATACACAGTGAAAAGGAATATCTTTTTCCACTTGAATGTTGAGCTGCAGAGAAGAGAGAAAGGGAAAAAAAAAAAAAAGTTGCTGTTTATTCTGTATTGAAAAATCCATATCGTCACTTCGAAGTCTTTGACTGTGTGACAATTGCTGTTGAACAGATACAAATGAAGAAAAACACTGTGATAGACGAACAACAGAGAATTGTTTTTAATGGAATGAAATTAACTTGTTTGTGACTCAGAATAGTTAGGTCCAGCACCTTTTGAGAACCTTACATATATTATTTAATTGTTTTACTTCTGAATAAACTTTTGGTTTCGTATTTATGATACAAAAGTATGTCTTTTTGTACAGTTATTTTAAAGTACATATGTCCTATTTTCACAAATGATGAAATCTGTAAGAAAGCAGGATATGACATAGGGGTAGAAATGTTATGTGTGGTCAGTTATCTGAAAATTTGAAAAATATAAGATTGTGAATATATTCTCATATTGCCCATAGCAAAGAAGAAAAAAAAAGCTTACTACAGAATAGATTGACTGCTAGCTGTTTGATTATATAACATTACAAATGACATCCATTTGTGTGTCTTACATTTCTTCAGGTACTATGGAAAACAAGGAAAAAAATTCACCAAAACCTAGTCACAATCTATTTGATAATGCTGCTGCTGCTGCTGGCAGTCTGTTGGGTAAGTATTTAGCAGATACACAAGTCGTATTACTGAATCATTCATGTCTACCAGATGTAAAGTTACAATATTCATTACCTTCTCTGTGTGTGTTTATGATACCAATGTATTCATGTACCTATAAATATGCCAGCTGAAATGTGTCACCAGACATCGAGGTAAATGTTTTCTTCCAGAGGAGTATATGAGTATTCTCCTTTTGACAGGTGTCCATCCGTTTGGCTTGCCCTATGCCCACCTGCCCAGTACCTTCTCCCTCTTGGGCCATTACCCCTCCTTTCCAAGTGCCTCCCTGTTTGGGGAACTTGGGGAGAGGGGGCTAGCCAGCCTCCCACCTGGTAAGGGGTCATAATTACATGAAATTACTTCAGGGTGGTATAGAAATTCTTTGATACAGGTATTTGCCCCAGTAAGCACTCCAGGCATGTCGTATCTTTTAACTTTAAAAAAAAAAAAAATTGATAAGTTAAAGTATTTGCTAAGAATAAAATTTCTGTTATGTATTACTGAAATATAAAAAAAAAACACCTGTCAGGTACTACTGGCATATACAGAGTGTATTATGTAAATGTGAAGCAGTGTTAACTTCTGACACCCAAGCAACTTAGAAATAGTTTACGTGATTTGGTATTTCATATAAAGAGGACTCATTCTATGCAGCTTGGGGAGAGATATACAGGGGCTGTAATAAGGGCAAATCTAGTTGTGCAAATGTCTAGGGGGCAGATGTAGTCATGCAAGTGTCTAGAGGGCAAATGTAGTCATGTGTCTAGGGGGGGGGAAATGTAGTCATGTAAGTGTTTAGGGTCTGGGCTTTTACTGATAATGACATGAACATTCTCTGTGTCAGTATATATACTTCTTAACCATTCTTACATTGAATTTTCACATGACTCAGAGTTTTACAAAATTGCTGTCTCTAAACCGAGGTGACATTGAAATCCAACTTTGGAATCCATTTGCATATCCAATGTCACAGATTCTTATTACATAAGTGAAGTCTCTGCTGGTTTGGATGGATCATGAAAGATTTGATTTGGAAAAAAAAATTTAAATATGATTTCGTTCATAGCTAGATCTAGCAGAGACTTCTACATTTTAACACAAATAGTTGTTCAGTGAAAATTGCTTATGATATATAAAGAAGATGCAGTGTAGTTTTCTTTTTGTCTGATTAAACAATCTAGGTGGTGACTTATGGAGTTATGGGGCCTCAAACTTTGATAACAGATTTCCGGATTTCTTTGCAGGCTCACTACTAGGTACAAGCTTCACAGGCCCGCTTATAAACCTGGAGCTGCCCCCTAATGGGGCTCCACTCACTATTAAAATCCCAGATATGACAAAAGTAGAACTGTCAGATGAAGACAGTAAGACAATTGGACATTTTCTTCTCACTGCCATATTTTGTGAATTTAATTCTCCTAATTTTGATTTTTTGTTGATAAATTGAATTATCAATCCCTTAGTTGGATATTTTGCTTAGAGCGTTGTTTGCTTATAGTTTTCCATTGTAGTAAATGGCTATTCAAAATGTTTTTAGTAAGGAAAAAAGATCCAATTAACAACTCCGAATAGTATATTTTACATTATGCGTGTTGTAGACTATGTAAGAATTTTTTTTATTTTTTTTTGCAATTCTTGCATTGAGTGTAGTCTTTAAACACCCATTACCTACACTGTCCCTTTCCTAGAGTACTGATTTAGATTGTGCTGCTGAAGTTTTCATTGCAATTTAATGATTATTTCATATATGTTGGCTTTCTTTTTATTTCTTCTATGAAATGCGAGTTTTGTGAAAGAAAAAAAGTTGGTTTTTTTTTAATTAGACTAAGACTCTCATAATATTTCATAAATGTAAAAAGTCAGTTTTAAAAATCAAAAAGTACATAGTGATTTTATCTTGTCTCTTCCAAATACATGTGTAAATGTTTATAAATGTCATGTATATAACTAGTGGTGTACATTTTTTAGAATTATCAGGAAAGCTTAGCTCTGCCAGTAAATCACATTCCTCGTCACCTTCCAAAGACTCACCAAAATCTTCACCAAAGACTGTCACCAAAGCTACTACTACCATAGCAACAACCACAACCACCAGCTTCAGCAATAGCACTAGCAGCAGAAAAACCAGCACTACTGTAACAAGTGTTGGGGAGAGTCTGCTGGCAGGGAAAAGTCTATTGGCTGGCCGGTCCCTGTTGACAGGCAATAGTCTGCTGGCTGAAAAATTCAAGAAATCAAAATTGTCGTCTGCTACTTCACCTAGTCACACTGACACCAATGGAGTAGCATCATCCTCTGAATCTCCTCCTCTCCTGAGTCCAACGAGAAGGAACGCAAGGGAAGAACAAGTGAGCAACACTGCTTTGGAATTTATCTCCATGCGTCTGAGTTGCATACATCATGTTGGGATTCCCCTTGCATGTGGGGCTATTTATAGACACCTAACAGACTAATGTATTTAATGGGCTCCCACTAATATTTATAAGTGATCATCTCATTTTTTTTTCTTTTACATACAAATGTTTTCAAGCATGTACTTATGGGAAAGTTAATAACTTTAAAAACTAATTCATCTGCTTTAAAGTAATTCTGTACAAAAAATAATAGATGAACATTGGACCGTACAGCTTTAAATCTGAGGGAGACTTTGATTTGATGTCTTTTTTTTATGTACATGCTATCCATTTTGTTGCTTTTGATTACAGCAAGGTGAAAAATTCCTTCTGATTGATTGGGGGGGGGGGGGGGGATTTTAAATTTTTTTTTTTAGGAAATGTAGAAATTGCATAATTTGTGTGACCTATGTCATTAAAAACAAAACTACCACAAATCATAATTCACCTAATTTTAGTGGGAAATTGACACTAGACACATGTATTAATATCACTGATTAATGATTGCACTTGTTGCATAACTATTATGTAAGGCAAGAGGAAATTTTGTTTATTGTTACTAGGTGATAGAAAATGGAGATCATCATCCAAGTGAAGAGGACCAGTCAGAAGATGATTTGATCACAAACAGGTCTGTCGTCAATGGTAACCAAGAGGAGGAAGACGAGGCCATGGATGTTGAATGTAACGGCACCAAAAAGAATAGCACTGCCCCCTCCATACACATTGATGGCCTGAAAAAGAAGTTGATAGCTGATCAGATCCGACAGAGGGTGCAGAACAAACCCATTCAAAGTGTTCGTCCATCCATCATGCAACCAATGAAGCGTGGAAGAGGAAGGCCACCCAAACAGACACAGACTGGCAAGGAGGAAGATGTTAGTATATTAGGAAAAGATTGGTAGTTGATAAGTTCTTAGATGTAAAGTGAGTGTTTCAGGGGCAAGTGGGTCATTTAATATTAAAGATCAATGTATGCATAATGCATCTAGAAATGTGCAAAGAGATTGTATATTTCTGATGCACTGCAAAGAATTTGTGGTAAACACACTCCAAAATATTTTACAGACTAAAGATGCTGAAAATTTAAAAGCACAGCTAAACGCAACTCTGTTAAAACAGGAACTTCAGCTGAAGAAATTAAGAGAGAAGCATGAAAAAGAGCAGGAAGCGTTGTTGGTGAGTTTCCCCATTTCAGAATACAATTATACTCATTTAAAGAGCCAGGAACATCCTATTCTACTTCATAATTTGTTGTCCTCGATGTGTTTTTTGTTTAATTTTTTTTAATATCAATGTGAGCAATGATTATCACTTTGCTATAAGCAGTAATTCAAATTAAGATTATTCATATCATGACAGTGTTGTACTGTACACTTTGATCTAAACTGTGATAAAAGGAATGCACAGAAACTTACGTGTAAATGTACGTGTTTGCAGGTGAAGAACAAGAATGATCTGAAAGCACAGTTGGAAGCTAACCTTAGAATTCAACAGATGGAGTTGAAACTGATGAAGAAACAGAAGCAACAGGAGATGGACCTAGCTCTACTGGTATCTGATTTGATTGATTGATTATTTATTGCTTTCCGCCACACTCAACAATTTTTCAGTTATCTGGTGGCGTCCAGTTTTTGTTGGTGGAGGAGAGAACCCAGATACAATGTACCTGGGAAGAGACCACCGACCTTCCGCAAGTAAACTGGCAAACTTGCTCACATAACGCCGCGACCGAGATTCGAACACGCGCCGACAGAGGTGAGAGGCTTTGTGATTTTGAGCCTGATGCTCTAACCACTCGGCCACGGAGGCCCCTACTGGTATCTGAAGTTCTGGCTAGTTAAAAATAGATTTGATACAATATAGATTTGTTCTAATCCAGAATTACGAGATTAAATGTACATTTGCGTGAAAAAGTGAAGATAACACACAGTAATCAATCTCTTAAAAAATACAAAATTGAGAGTATGGGAAACATGGACCTCTGGATACATCAGGTGTCAAGGAAGAGTAAGCATCCCTTGTTGACTGGTCACACCCACCATGAGCTTTTATTTTCTAGAATGTTACAGGAATTCTTTTTTTAGGGTGCTCAGTCAATGTAGTTTATGTTTTATATGCCACATATGTCTTCTGCAGTATCAAAAGAAGCAGCAAGAACTTCTAAAGCAAGGAGCAAAAGACAAATTAAAATACCAACAGGAAAAAAGTGAGCAGAAGAAGAAAGAACTGGAGGATCAGAAGAAGAAAGAAATAGAGACCACATTAAAAGTTCAGCAGCTTCTGAAACTGTCAGAGGATGAACGAAAAGCTCGCGGAGGTAGTGAAAAAACAACCAAGGGAAGATCTCCATCCTCGATGAAAATTAATCAGGTGAAAAATCAGTTTGTGTTTAGCTAGTTTGCTTATTTGGAGGGTAAAACATCTTGGTGTGAAGTGTGTATTGTTATGTACATGACTGCATATATGTTTGAATTAACAAATTAAATGAAGGTAAGTGTTTTGCAAATATTGTATTTTTATCAAATGCAGCTGTTGCAAGAAAAGAAAAATGAAAGTGCTTTGAAGTCACAGTCAGAGTCCAGTAACCAGATGACTGTGGACGAGAAACTGGAAGCCAAAGTCCGAGCCATGCTGGAAGAGGAGAATTCTAACGGTTCAGGATCAGGCGAGTCAGAGGACTCGGACAGCGAGAATGAGAACCAGGCAGGCTTGGATTCGATGAGTGAGATCTCAGACTCGACAAATGAACATCTTGGTTCCAGTATAGGTGCAAAGAGCACATGTTCCAAAAGGAGTGCTGATGAAATGTCAGAATGTAAGTGTTTATGAGATCTATATTAGAATAGATGCTTATTCTTTGGTCATATTATATGTACTTAGAATATAAAGAGATGGTGCAAAATATTTAGTGGTCAAAGGGAGGTAATTCAATGAAACTTTAAACTAACTGAAAACTTGTTGACTCGCTCTTCGTTTTTAGCTTCACCAACCAAGAAACCACGTGTACAGATGGACGAGGCAGCTTTACAGATCCCACTAAATCACGGCTTCAAACGCAGCACAACCATCCATGCCATCGGCAAGCGAGGATTTATTGGGGAGGTCCTGTATTATGGTCCTTGTGGAAAGAAAATGAAAACCATTCCCGATGTTATGAGGGTAAAACATTTAATTGTAAGAGGAGAAGATGCCTGTAACAGTCTTAAGAAAAATAGTTTTCATGTAATCTTTAATTGTTTTGTTGTCATCTCAATGAAAAGGGTGTCAGAATTGGGGGTGGGTATGGTAATTACTTTGGTGTACCTTTTTTATTTGCCTGTCACACCTAGATTTGGGATGGTCATATCAAGTTATACACACACACACATATATATACTATGTGATCCATGTGTTAAGACTATCTAGTTATACACATATTTACTGTGACCACTCGTGGTAGCTCAGTGGTTAGAGTGTTCGCTTCATAACTGGAAGGTCATGAGTTTGAATCCTGCTCATGCCATGGCTGCGTCAAACCTAAGACATAAAAATAGGTAGTGATTGCTCCTTCTCCAAATGCTCTGCATTTAGAAATGAGAGTCATGGATCTTTCGGCTATGACCTTAAAAACGGTGTCATGGTAGGCATTGGCATGTGAAAGAACCCTCACTGCTATGGCCCTGAGCACTAATTATAGGTCTAAATTTGTATTACTTCACCTACAGCTAGTGACGTCTCAATATGAGTGAAAAATTCTCGATTGGACGTAAAACAAAATATGTACTGTGTGATCCATGTGTTAAGAGTAAATGTAAATGATATTTCAGTAATTTAGATATTTATATCTTTGTATGTGATATTTCAGTATCTTGAAAGAAATAATATTAAGGAGTTTGGAAGAGAAAATTTCTCCTTCAACACCAGGGTCAAAGTGGGACAGTTTTTTGAAGGTCAAGCAGGAACTGCAGTAAGTTCAAGTTTATAAATTCACATCGCATATGATAATCGGAGAAATACATTATTTTATTCAATATTTGCATCAGTATTGATTTAGCTGTTGAATTTAACATTAAAAAAATTGCATTTGAAGGTACATTGCTAAACATATATACACATGGTACATGTAGTTGCAAGTTAATGATAAGAATATTGTCATACTTTAATTTCCTCCTGAAGTAACTGTCAGTTTGTTTCGTCTTTTTTTTTTCTAGGAGATTGTAAAGTTGAATGATGAGCAGGTGAGTGAGAGGATGGCCCTTATAGAAAGCAAGAGACAGAAATTACTGAAGATGAAACAGATGAAGGGAAGCAGACGACAGGAAAAACAGAACAAACAAATACAGCTTGCCAAGCAGATGATGGAGCAGAAACTCAAGAAACGCATGGAGCAGCAAGGTAATGTTCATTATTTGAGGGGAGGCCACATTTCTAGATTGTAGTGTGTCTACCTGTTTTGTCATTAATTTAAACTTGTTTGGCAGAGTCTTACGTAAGTGAGATTTTGGTTGTGAAACCTTAGCATAGTTAGCAACTTAGCTTCCACTGCAGAATGACATACTGTACAATTTTCTGCAGTTGAAAATTTTTGCATTTTTTCTGCAGTTGCACTATACCTATATCTACATGTGAACGTGGATATATATTTCTTGATTGTAATTTTTGTGGATTTTTCCTTTCTGCGAAATTCTGCAAAAAATGGGCAGTCACAGAAAATCCCCATTCCGTGAATATTCACTTCACCGTATGTGTGTAAATGTTGGGGGGTATCGGTCCCATTAAGACAAGTCTAGAGAAAGGACAAAATCTGATATGTTCAAGGGGGAATGGAAGGTTAAGGTCACAATTAATGGTTCGTTGGAAATGGTTTTTCGATAACGTTTCAGTCATCCTTATTATCTACACACAAATGTCGTATTTCCATTTTCATTTGTTTAACATGTATGGTAGTATGGTTTTTATACAGCTGTGGTATTTATGCTTTTCTTTTGCTTAATATGTATGGTACACAGTTTTTATACAAATGTGGTTTACACACTTTTCTTTTTATTTTGCAGAGATGGCTAAACGTGCTGCAGAATTCAAGTTACAGAGGAAAACAGAGAAACTGAAGCAGAAGGACACCGTCCGTAAAATCAGGGAAAGTCGAGGTAGTGATTCTCCTGAACCTTCCTCTACTACTGACTGGCAATCACAGATTTATTGTCTACCAGACAACATCCTGTCATGTGACCCCAATGCCTCAGGTCAGACAAATCATAACAGGCCTGGCTACTGCTTTCCTTTTGTCTGCCTCAATCCAGTGCTCCAACAGTTTTGTACTAGTTGTTTTGCTTGTTTCGCTTTTAAAGACAAAAGTTGTTGCTAAAGTTGCTTACAGTTTGTGTATTAGAATTTTCGAATCTCTTGTGTTTCTTGAGCAGATTAATAATATCTACTGCTGCAATTATTTCATGACTTTCCAACCATTACATTTTCTTAAGCAAGTTTTTGACAACTTGTAGATAGACCACGACAAGATTTCCTTTAGATGTGTTTTCACAATTAACAAGATAAATGTACGTAACGTCATTTGCCTTTCCATTTTTTGCTTCAATTTACATTCACAGTCGTAGAATGGCTGTTCAGTTTCATATATATCTTACGGATGAATTGTATGCCCAGCTGTCTCTCCTGTAATTGATATGGGAAGACTAGATACGTGTATGCAAACTGTCACTTAGTGTAAACCTTGTTGTCAGTGGAAAGTGATGCAAGGAGAGCAGTTTGGGAAATTAAGGCATCGAGGCTGTGTGGCATACAAAACAAATCATTTATAAAACATGCACAAGGTAGGAAGTTTTAAGTAGTGGGGAAAGTTCCGAAATATGTGTTAAATGGACTGAGCTTGTGGGGCACATGAATGTTGGATGTTTGTTTGCTTGAAGATGAGTAGCATGCCTTATTCATCATGAAATGATGCTGCCTTGCTATTGCAAATTTTATGATTTACAAATTTATAATTTTTTTTCTCTTCATTTTACCATAGAAATGTTGTAGATATGTTGTTCTTTCTTTAGAAATTTGAAAATTCATTCAATACAAACTATTTTTATTCAATTTTTGTTTGTTTTGGGGTTTTTTTGTGTGGGGTTTTTTGTTTGTTTATTTTTGTTTTTTCTTTTCATTTTTTAGTTTTTTCTTGTGCTTTGTTTTTCCTGACCTACATTATATATGGTATTGCTAAACATAAATATGTGTAAATCTTAAATTTCATTTTTATAAACTTCTTCACATGGTTCCAAGGGAAAGTTTTGACTATAGTGAATGAGCGTGGATGTTTTTTCTGCAGCAGTTGAAAAGAAGAAACAGAAGGAACAATTGCGAGCCCTGAGAGAACAGGAAAAACACCAGCGTCAGGAGCAGATGAGGATTGAACGCGAGATGCGAGCTCAGCAGATCCTAGAGGTGCGTATCTCACCCGTATTAACATCTCGCTTGCTTTGTGGCGCTCACTATTTTCTTATCATTTTTAAATTATTCATTGGGTATTTTCAGTGTTTTGGTAGATTTTAAAGTTTGGTGATTTATGAAGCTGTGTGATCTACATAGAGCTGTGTGATCGTTATAAAACTGTGATACATATTTCTTTTCTATGATAAACTTGCAAAATAATTTCAATGCAAAAGAATTATTTTAGATTTAAACTTCAAACTATGCCATGATTGCAAACTTGAAAACATTCTTGTAAGAAAAAAATAATAATAATGTGTGTACCCTTCTTTTTGCTGGATTTTAGTTTTTTTTCTATTTTCCCTGTAGGCTGAATCAGAAATTAAAACTGCAATGGGCAGGTGTAATCTTTCTGTAACACTCACATAGAGGGGACATAAAAATAGTGAATTTAGAAATGCACAAACACAAATTCAGACAAGGATCTGTAAACGTAACCTGGAGCAAGTTTAAAGCTGTACTGTGAACCAACTTTTAATCATGTGTGAGAAATTTTTACAAAGTTTGTCTTCACAAATGTTTCGTGCTGAGAATCAGTCCTTAAATGTTTTGTGTATTTGTTTAGCTTTGTCGTGAAAATTACTCACTGTGAACAAGTTTATCACTGGTAAATCAGGGAATAATGTTGTTGTGAATAAACGTTGGTTTATGGCATACCATGATGTAGTAAAACATTTCTTGTTGGGTTTTATAAGATACAATGAGGATGATGCATGTGCATGTTAACAGAAGTGCATGACTGAAAAATGGAAAAAGTATCTTTTGGCCTCTAGCTTTCAAAACAAATTTTAGGGGCCCTTGTTAAGGACATATGCAATATTTTTGACATTTTTTGTAAAATTATATTTACATCTCCTCAATAGGGGGAGTTCTTGTATGATTTCCGAAATGGGTTTAAATTTTATATTTAAATCATAATATTACCATACTTCGTGTATCAACCTGGGTAGCTCAGTGGTTAGATCACCTAACTAGTAATGCAATGGTCCTGGGTTCAATACCGGATTGTTCCAGAGATTTTTCTCTCGTTCTTTGCTCTATTTATACAACTTACTGTGATACATAAGAGCTGACTTTATATTTTTTACTTGCAACAATCAGGATCTATCTAAATTTGCTCATTTTAAAACAGACATGATAATACACCCCAAGATGTTTTTGCAGAAATGGAATAGAATGCAAATACATTGTATGTGAAATGTCATGAAAATTTTTTATATTATTAAGAAATGCTGCATATGTCCTTAACATTAAAATAATCTATTTATCACATATTCTCTTCAAAATTGAAAGAAAATATCAAGCAATCAATTATCCCACACTTAAACATGCTGCTAATTATTTACAACAGGCTTATAAAGTATTTCTTGGTAGTTTTCTTTTTGTCTTACTTTTTGTTTGTGGTAGTGTAGGCAACCAAAGGATGTAATAGGAATATTTCAAGAGAGAAACTGAACAAAAGGCTTACCATGCAAAGTTTTTTACCAAATTAGAAAACTGTCCTAACAATGGGGGTCATACAGCTCTATCTATTCAGATAATACAAGGATTGTAATTAAGTGTTCTAACCTCCTTAATGTATGCTTTAGATATGGAATGCAAGTTGCTATTTTTTACTCTTGTACAAATAAATTCTTACTAAAGAAAAGTACATACTAGTTTATGTACAAATCAATTCTTACTAAGTACATACATGTACATATAGACTCTTAAAATTCTTGTGATGAAAAATTTCAAGTTCTTGCAAAATTCTCCGGATGAAAAACAAGTACATGCACAGATAAATTCTTACAAAAGAACATGCTTGTCTTTTACAATGAAAAGGACATATTTACATGCAAATGCTTTCGGAGATATGATTACTGTAACTTATTATTTTCAGAAGTGTAGAAAGATTGTTATCATGGCTGAGACAGCAGTATATTTTTGATTTCTGAGATAATTCATTTCGTATTGTTTCTCATTTTTGCAACATTTATTTGACCTTTTTTTTTCATTATGAATTACTTTGAAACACATATTTTCTTGTTTCTTTCTGTTCCATGAATGTCTGTGATGCTATTGCAAATTTGCCTTGGAGAGCTAAGCATTGTTGTGGACAATAATATATATATTCTGATGAACTTGAGAAGAAATAGTTATGCTTGGGAATAAACCCCAGAACATTTAAATTAATTGTCTTGATGGAATATATTCTTGCACAAAATTTGGTTTGAATAATTTTTTTTTCATCTGTATTCAATGTTTGTTACAGTCAAACCTTTTATGGTATCACCTTGAAAGAGTAAGTAGGAAAACTGTAGTTTCATCCTCTGATTTGACAGCTAGTTTCCTCCCTTTAATGCCCTTATGTTATATATTATATACATGTATTAAAGGCAGCTGTGTAGCTCTTGCTTTTATTATACCTGTGTAATCAGATTATGTAAGAAAAACATTCTGTTCTTTCTCTCTTCCAGTGTATAGTTTTTCTCTTAATCAAAAAAAAAAAAAAATCTCTTGTATAATTCTGTATTTCAGTAACTTGTGTAGGGTTGGACACTGTTTTAGGGATGAAACTGTATAATAACAGACTGGTATTTTTGGAATGAGACAATACTTTATTCACAATACTGTTCTTTATACTAATATTAAATGCAGTAAGTAACTCTAAACTGAACACTGCTAAGTGCAATTACAGTGTATGAACCTGAGAGCACAAAAACATGAGAAATAATCACCAACAGTTAGTTATTTTCAAGGTCAGCAGAACACTTTATTTTGGAAAACCAACAATAGATTACCTGTGACTCCTTCATTTTTCAGTCATGTTTTATTCGAGGAAAAGAAAAAAGAAATACAAAAACACTGAAATAAAACGATCATTTTGAATTTTAGATAAGGAATTAAGCTTAAATTAATGATATTTTCTCATTTCTTTTTGCCAACATATACCTGTATTTTAATGAAAGGACTATAAATGATAAGAGCCATCCAGAGTCCTCATAAAACTCAAAATGTTAAAAGTCTTAAAGGAAGACTAAAAGGATCATATTCAGCACAGTGTCACATAATTTGTCTCAGATATTTACAATCATTTCACGCACATAGCATATAAAGTGACACGACTTTTCATTTTAATTTTAATTTAATTAAAATGCTCAGATTCATGACTATTTGACTCTCTGAACTTTCCTTTTTTTGCTCAGAGCCCAACTTTGGACTAACGAAACTTTTCTATCATATTTTTGGTACTGGAAGATAAATCTATAGTGTGTGTGTAAGATTTATAAAAACTGCCTGAAAAATATAGATTATAAAAACTCTGAAAAATAGACATTTTACATCAAAATTTAAAAAAAAAAGAAGCTTTACAACTTCATATGTATGATGTCATAATGACATTTTGATTAAATTGAGAATAACAACTAAGTTGTCAGGTATTCTCACACAACGTACACTGAAACAAACATCTGAATGTCAGTCTCTGTGGTGGAACAGAGGCCCTTATCATATATAGTCCTCACTAGATTTGAACTATTGTGCGCACCAGCACCATAACTGCATATTTATCTGATGACTGGTAGTACTTCTTTTCTATAGCGTTCTTAGTTTTAATTCAGCAGATCTAAGATGTATAGAAAGCTACAAAATTTTTTATTGAGTGCATTGATGGCCTACATAGCTTGGAACAAATACCAATGATAGATAATGGTACATGTACTATGGCTAATTCATTGAAGGGTTTTCGGCACTGTATCAGTACTTCATACCACTGTCCAACCCTAAGCTTGTAGTTTTGAATGCTGCTTTATATTATTCTTTGCAAAATTGTCCTTCAATCTTATGGCTTTATCAAACAGTTAGCATTTAAGTTTCATTATCAGATACATGTAGTGCATCGTTTATATCAATATTTTTTGATTTTTTTTTTTCTGCAAGCATAAAAACCAGGAACTTTTCTTTATGTAGTTACATAATTACTTAACTTGCTACATGTATGTGAATGTTAAAATTTAATACACATAAGCAGACTGCTGATTATTAAAGGTAAATATCTATGACAAACAAGTGCCTTTGTTATTGTTAGTAACGAGGAAATGTGATTGAATATTGTGTGTTATTATTAATAAGTAATGAGAATTTTGGAAACATATTACTTCAACTTCTTTTTATCACCTATAACAGAAGGGAAGTTGCACAAAATTGAAAACATTGTTAAATGCTCATTACCGAATATTTATATTATTTCCTTATAGTACTTGATGTGAAAAAAGTGCTTAATCAAATTCATGCATTACTATATGTGTATCATAGACAGTAAATATACTATGTTATATAACAATATACTCTTCAGAACATTTCTGAATGCAGATTTATTCTACATTTCAACCTGCTGAAGAAGCAAATCCAAAATAAAATGAAATTGTTTTGAAATTTTAATTCTGATTTTTGTCAGCTCATAAAGTTACTCCAGCTTTGTTCTCTATGGCAAATTTGTTACCTCAAGAGATTTTACATGTGTTCAGTTTTTTGAATGGTCTAATGTTAGTTTAATTATCATTCCATTACATAGAATGGGATATACAAATCATGTCATACAACAATTCTTTTATTATTTCAAACCAGTGCTTTTATTCATGTGCAAATGATATCCAAGATTCATGACCATTTGACTCTCTGAAATTCTTCTCTTCTTTTTTTTGTCTTTGCAAGTCTGGCACACTTTGCCTCTATTTATAAATGTCTCCCACTGTTTTTTCATTATAATTCATTATTGATTTGTGAACAGAAGTTAACAGCAGGAATTTGTGTGTGCAATATTCATGTATTGCATTTTATCCTAGTTGCAAACTGTCACTGTAATGATATTATTTCATATGAGTATTGAATAGTTTTAGATATTGCTAAAAAAAAAAAAAAATTGATAATACAACATGCAAACTTCAAATTTTGTTCTGATTCAAGGTATATTATTTTGCAGGAAAGAGAAATGAAGAGACATCAAGCCATTATAGCCAAGGAACAGGTGTGTTTTAACACCTGAAATTAAATTAAAAACACTTTTTGCGTTAAAAGATATTATATTTCTGTTGTATCTCTTGTAAGGTGTTAAGATTACACTTTGTAATTCTAGGAAAGAGAGCGTAAACGACACCATTTTATGTTGGTTAAAGCCATAGAACATCAAAAGAAACAAGCAGTTAGTACTCACCTGAACTTTTATACAAAGTGACTTCAATTTCTTTGAAATCAAGAGTATGGTTATGGATCAATCCCAGCTGAGATTCGGCTCGCCAGATATTTGGACTGATGCCTTCACCAAAGGTGTCATTTCAAAATATCCAGCCAAGCCATATCTCAGCTGAGATTGATTTGTGAGTGTGAGTTGATTTTTCTTGTTGCAGAAAGATAAATTAAAGGAGGACAGGATGATGGAGAAGAAACTACATAGAGAAAAAAAGATGGTAAGGCTTTAGAAAAAAAAAAAATTCAGATTCTCTCCTCCTTGACATGGCAGTTGATCCTCTATTGGTGAAAACAAATGAATGTCTTATTCCAGGAACAAAGACGTTTGGAGTTGCAGCTTGCAAGAGAATTGAAAAAGCCTGTGGAGGACATGGAATTGAAGGATCATCGGGTGCGTTTTCCATTTTTACACTCTAGATGTACCTTCTGGACACTAGTGATAAATGTTGTTAGCAATGGTCCAGTAATATTTGAAAGCTCAGCATTTATTGGTCTGAACTTTTACAGACCTACATTCATTAAGTATGAAAAAGATGCGTATTGTGAAAGTGGTCGTATATGACAAGCTCTAAGAGAAAACTTTTGGGTTGGATTAAGCCAAGTGGTGGATTGCACAATGTGAAGACATGGGAAAAAGAATAATTTGGAATGAATATAGCATCGGAATTCATGGTAAAACAGAATACACAGGTTTCAGAATATAGAGATTTAACTGTGTAACTGAATAATCTTGGTTGCAGGCATTACCCAGCTTTGAGCGGATTCCTGGATGCAAGTTAGATGCTGTGGCCTTTGGAGAAATTTTAATGGTGTTGGAGTTCATTCACAATTTCAAGGAGGCCTTAGGTTTCAGTAAGTGTCATATATCAGAGGTCTGCTGTGTCAGTTTAAAAGAGATACGTGGAACCTGAATTTGTTTCTGAAAGGCTAGAAAGAGAGAAACATCTAATTTTTTAGAAGTTTATTCAATTATTACAAATATTAGTAAGTCATATGTTTCTTTAATTTTGTTTGTACATTTTGTGTTAATTTTGGCTCAGAATATTACCATGAACTGTATAGAAAGTAATTGAAAATTTTGGATTTTATGGTAAAAAAAATAAATTTGCTTTTACTGAGTTCATCTTGCTATTCAGTGTGTTAAATGTAGACTGTGTGTGAATTATGTAGATGATGATACCCTGCCAACATTGAAATCGCTCCAAGACCAGGTGATGTTTACTACAGAGGAGGACGGCGAGAACTTTATGGCCTTGACCTGTCACCTTCTGAAGTACGCTGTAATGGAACCAGGTGTACCCAATCCCAAGGAAGTGAGTACACTATACACAAAGAAAGGGTAATACAGATCTTATGTCATATTGCTTACAGATATGATATCAGTTGATGCTTTACAGTGATATGTTAAGCCAAGTGCACTGTCAGGTTTATAATTCTATAAGCTGTAATTTGTCCATGGCTTTTGCTAATCAATATCTTCGCTAGCCAAGGCTGGCGCTCCATGTGTTACTCTTTTCCATAGAAAAACAATGCAGACCATCACCATTGGCTAGTGAAGATGTCTAATAATAAGATACAATATTCTTAATTAATTACTTCCCCTTGTGATGCGTAGTTTGTGACCAAATCAAACCACCAATAGTAAAGTGAAATTGCACAATATTTATATCGAGTCTAGCCGATAAGGCTTATAGCATACACAGTCATATCTTTACAGCCAATGTATAATTGATGGTCAAGACTGTTAAAGTTGAAAACAACTGACAGAATTACCGATCTTCCATGCAGATTGCTAATTTGGGGTGCTCGGGTCTTATTTTTGTGGTTGTTGATTAACTGCACACAGTACATATACACACAGGTTCATAGTTTGCTTAGAGTCTCAAAAGTGTACCCCTGAGTTAGTCTTGCAGATTTTTGTAATATGATGAGGAACTAAAATTATTTAGTCTTGTCACTCTAACAGTTCATTTTCTGAAACTTATTTCCAGCAAGGGATGCATGCATATCATCTTATCAAAATGAAGACTAAAGGTGTCTGTGAAATACATTTTTGATAGCTTTATAAAATGATAAAGTTACAAACAGATGGAAAATCATTGACTAGTGAGCATACATGTGTTTGTTTCTAGGCCACCACCTGCCTCGGACAAAAGATTGCAGATGTACCCATCACTGAATCGGTGGTGTCCGAAATTCTGAGAATCTTCATCATTGCTAGAAACGGAAAAGCAAACGATGTGAGTCATCATGTACTGGTTACCATGGAGAAAATTTCACTGACGCTTGCAGTTCTGTTTATCCATCTCTCTATCATTAATGAACTGATGTTGCTCTCTTTCCAGATGAGTGATTGGTTGAGTTCCAAGCCTCTAGAATCCCTGACCATTAACCAGAAAGTCTCTGTACTAGCGTTCCTTGTCAATGAATTGCTGTGTGGAAGACACATTGTGTCGTAAGCATCATGTGCATTTCTATTAAAATCTACTTGAACTTGAGGAACTTCATAATTAGCTTAATAAGTGGTACTTGAAAAACTTCATTTTAAAGTGGAAATAGTGGTACTTAATGAATTTCGATATAAAGCCCAAACAGTGATGCCTAATAAGCCTAAACAGTGTTATATATTCCATGTTAATGAAGTTGGAGGGCTTAGTCCTTGTAAGGTCTTAGTATGTTTTCTGTATTGGAAATGAGTCACATTTCTTTCAAAACATTTAAACTTAGAAGATAACAATGTGTATGTGTTCTTCAAGTTTGTTAAATTGAGGAGATTTGCGGTAAATTGAGGAGAATTGCTGTAAAGTGAGGAGTATTTCTGTATTCAAATTTTTTAAAACAGAAATGAAAGGAAATGATTGATTGACCAAACTATTGTCACTACCATTAACATGCAATGATAGATATACACAGTACTTTACTTGATCTGCAATAAATCTCTTAAGAAATAAAAAGAAAAATACATTTTTTGATGTTGTTAGGATGATTGAACACATACATTTATTGATGTTGATAGGGAAATCAAACACATACATTTATTGATGTTGATAGGGAAATCAAACACATACATTTATTGATGTTGATAGATAGTTGAACACATACATTTATTGATGTTGATAGATAGTTGAACACATACATTTATTGATGTTGATAGGGAGTTGAACACATACATTTATTGATGTTGATAGGGAGATTGAAAGGCAGCTTGAACACATGGGCGAAATCCGCAGGGACAAATGGGTAGTGGAAGGAAAACTCAGAAGGTGAGTTGTGAGAAACAAATAGAGAGTTACATATATATCGTTTCAACCTCTTACTTCGGGAAACCACAACACATTATAGTGAATCTAAGGCAATAAAATGTCTGCTCTTGTTGTAACAGGTTAAAGGCTGTTCATAATAAGAAATTCAAAAGTGTTCCTAAACCCCCACCACCAGACAGTGAGAGTGCATCTCAGATAACCAGCAAGAAAGGGAGCGATGAGGAAGATGAAAAAGAAGAGGAAAGCGGGAATGATAGTGGAGGAGAGGAACAAACAGGAGCAAATGAAGGTGATGGAGAGGTAAGTGGGAGATTGGGGAAATGGCTGTGAAAGTTCGATGGGGAAAAGTATACAAAGACGGATGGACTTTTCGATGTTTAAATAGAATCATTGATATTAAAGGATGTGCAGAATGATTGTTTATAGATACTGTTGACTGTAGAGTACTGTTCACTTGAGCTAAAAGCTCATTTAACCTTTTTCTAGCTTTGAAGATGTCCATTGCCTCTCTGTAAACTTTTCATATTTTTCAACTACTTATGAACCACTAAACCAATTTCAACCAAATTTAGAATGAGGATTCAGGTTTGTCTAAATGAAGGACAATGATGCCTCAAAGAAGAGATAATTAAAAATAGTGAAAGATTTTACATAATTATCTTCTCATGATCACTGAACTATACAATCAAAATCTCTAGGGCAAGGGTGGGGCTACTTAGAGTTTAAAGTTTTACATCGGAAAAATTTTCAGAAATCTTCTTCTCAAGATCTGCAAGAGTACAACATGGCAAATTAAAATCCCAGCATCTTTGTGTTGTGTAGATCAAGTTTTTAATGCCATGACCCTTAGGGCCAGGCTAGGGTCAACACAGTAGGGGATTAAATTTTTGCAAGAATGTGTGGAAATTTTCTTTAAAGAGTCCTCTTGTCAAAAACAACAATTCATCAAATTAATTGTTACCATCTTCATATAATGTAAATTCAGTTTAAGGTCAAGGTAGGACTATAGTTGGTTTCTGTATATGTTGGAATATATAGACAATAAGATACATGTATATTCTCAATAGTCATAATGATACAGTTTTTCAAATTAATATGTAATAATTCTCATGTCATGTAAATTTAGTTTGTTTCCACTATGGCCAACAGGTTGAGGGCAGATTCATAATGGGGCACCTGCTTAGATAAGCAGATGAAATGGTGTTTTACAAAATGTTTTTGATAAGAAGCAAGATGAACCTGTAACTGTGTACATGTAGTGTGTATCATTTTTATAGGACGAAGAGCCCACATCATATGAGGAATGTGAGAAAGAAATTGATAAACTTCAGAAAGTAAGACTCTTGTTTTCTAATATTATCAACTTTTTACATATATAGAACTGTTTATAATGAAACCCAGATATTTCCAATTCTTCAATTTCTACAAAGTGTGTTTTTTATATTTCAGCAACATGCTCAATACCGTGCTAAAGTGTTCAAGGCCTCGTGTAAGGTTCGTGCAATATCTCTGGGTCAGGATCGCTACAAGCGTCGTTACTGGGTGCTTCCCACCGCAGGGGGAGTGTATGTGGAGGGTCAGGAGTCAGGGTACTTCAATGAAGAAATCCAACAGAAATTTATAAAGCAGGAAGTTAAAAAGGAAATAAAAGTGGAAGTGAAAGAGGAAGTTAAAAAAGATTTAAGTGAGGAAGTCAAGTTAGAACCGTTTGAATTGACAGAAGTAAAATCTGAAGTGAAAGAGAGAAAGGATATATTGAAGATTCCTGTGTACAAAAAGGAAGCAAGAAATGTAATGGATGACTGTGATGAATATAATGTGATAAAATCAGAGAAGTCCACCTTAAACCAATGTGATTCCAATCAAAATTCCAGTAAATCTGACCAAACCACATCCGAATCATCAGAAAACATATCAAACTCTGTCAAGACAGAAAACTCAGTCTCCAAGTGTAATGGAGAAGATTTCTCAATCCCATCTACCTCCAAGTGTAATATCGCAGTCAGTGAAAGCTCGGGCATAAACACACATCTACACAACAGTTTCAAGATTGGTCAGTCAAACTCTAAATCAGACAGTGATATCAAGCCGATCATCAATAGTGCTCATGCTTCTCCTCTGATATCTCCCTATCCGGCCGCTCCCTCCCCATTCTTCTCTCCGCCCATCTCAAGAGCCAGTCCCTCACTGTTAGGAGGTCTGTCTTTATCATCTGCATCCTCATCAACATTATCATCGACACCATTGCCAGCTCATCAGCAACCGAAGTCCTCAACACCATCTTCCAGTGATACCAAGCATAACTTCCTCAGCATAGATTCCTTACTGAAGAAGGACAGTACCTCTAGCAGTGCATCACCATCCAGCAAAAGCAGTTTATTCCCGTCCCCAGTATTTCCACTGGTTCCACTGACACCTGACCAGATGATTAAATCCTTCAGTGAGAATTCTAGCCAGAAACCCTGGTTTAGCATTCTACCGAGACTCCCATGTGATGATACGTCCGTGACTCACAACTCCTCTCAGATGTCAATCCTGCCTAGTCCGTTCCAAAATTCTTTTTTATCCCCTCTTTCATTCCACTCCTTCCCTATTCAGAGCCCTTCGTTTTCGTCTTTCAATATGTCACAATTGTTTGGGAATTCCGATATTAGTGGAATGTCTCTTAACTCCACAGCACAGTCCTCAGATTCATTTAAAATTCCCAACACTCCCCGGTCAGAAATTGACACTCCATCCACTAGCATCCTGGATCAGAATGAATCCCTCCTCAAAGAATTACAAGGAGAGGCTCAACCAATTCCGGAGGGTAAGTGACTTGGACTTGAGGGAGGAGGTCAGAGGTATCTACTTGTAAATATCAGCTTCAAAAAATGTCACGACATCTCTACTTGATGAATCTTTTTTTTTTTTCATGAGAAATTGTCAAATAAATTGTTTTAAAGTTCCTTCATGAAGAGTGCAAAATGATACATTTTTAAAAGATATCCATAAAACCATTTCAATAATTGTGAATTTGTCAGAGGAGAAGCAAGGAAAATGTATGAATTCTGTATTTGACAGAGGTGCAGAAAGGCTGGTGGAAGATCTCTGAAGAAGAGAAAGTGCGAACAGTCCACAGGAACCTCCATCCTCGAGGAATCCGAGAGAAAACCTTCCAGAAGTCACTCCAGAAATGTCTGGAGTACGCATGCTCATCCTGTAACCAGGAAAACAAAGAGGGTAAGTGCTTACATACATGTAGATGTGGACGTGCGTGTTCATTGTATTTGATTTTGGTTTTAGATTTGTTTTAGATTTTATTTTGACAAAACTTAAAAGTTTTTTTTTTATTATGATACTTGTGCACATATACATATTGACTGTATGTTAGGTTATCTATACAAAGAAATTGATAGATTGCATTGTGATTTATCAAATCTTAATATTCAGTGTACAGCCTGGTATCTGACACTAGTGATGATGAGGAGAAAGAAGACAAGACGGAGGAGAAATATGAGAATAAACAGACAGAGAAAGAGGACACCAGTTCCTCTGAAGATAGCCCCACAGAAGAGAAAGGTGGGTATCTTATGATTTGGGATCCTTTTTAGACAGCCTGAGCACTTGAACTTTAGAAAACCTACAAAATTTAATATATTTTATAAATGTTAATAAATGACCCAAGTTTTCAAAATAGTTTATGTTGTCTGACTTCAAATAAAAGAAATTAAGGAAGTCTTGCTTCATTACTGCAAATTCTGATTTTTTCATTCACCTGCATCAGTTTTCTTATGACAAGTTTTCTATATTCTCTTTGTTACAGAAAATAAAGAAGAGAAGATGGAAACAAAGACTGCCATTGACCCTGAGGAAGAGAAGATACGATTGGCTGATCTTAGTCACCAGGTGGAGCTACAAGTCTTGGAAGAAGTGGAAAATCTGGAAGAGAGGATAGCATCAGCCAGTCTTCAGGTCAAGGTAAAAAAAAATAAAACTGTGATACAGATATTAAAGAAATCGTATATATGGGATACAGCAAATTTATAGAAAAAAGAATTCTCTAATATTATGAGGTAATATTTAAGGTTACCCAAGAGGCTGGGATTCTTGCTACTGTGTGTATTTTTTATTTCCATTATGAGCATTCTATTGGGTTTTCTGTGCATTCTAGGGGTGGAAAGTCCCCCAGAGGATCTCGGAGGAAGCTGATTTTACACTGGTAGACAGGTTTAACCATGAAAAGCTTGGTCCCAATGAGAAATACCCACTGGATGCTGCCAGAGACAAACTGTCCTGTCTGGAACCTAACATTGAAAGACGCTACCTCAAACCCCCTCTCTGTAAAGTGTAGGTTTTCCACTGCAGAATGTAGAATACTTGTATAAAAATATAAGAAGAGTATTTCATAGTACCACACAAGATTTCATTCATGTTACAGACAATTTTGACATCAAAGGATTTTTTTTTTTGCAGAGTCCAGATTAACCTGGCAAACATAACTGCTAACACAGGCCAGAATGATGATGACGAAGATGACAAGCCATCTGACATCCATGTATCACCAGGGATGATGATGTGGAGGAATGCTGTGACTAAGTCTTCCAGCCCCGCCCAGCTCTCGCTCTGTGTGACCCAACTCAACAAGTCCATTTCCTGGGAGAAGTCCATCATGAAAGTGGTATGTAACAGTTAATATATGACCATCAGTCAGAAATTAAAGAAAACTGATACTCTGTAAATGATTCTCTTGCCTGGAATTACTGTATATGATATGAAGATAAGAGAGTTAAGTCATTGAAACCACACTATAGATAAACTTTATTTCTAACAATCCCCCCCCCCCCCCCCTTTCAAAGAATTTGATATGTTTAGTGTTTTCCATTTTTGTCTGTCTGTGCAAGAAAACTTGTACTTTAAACTATTGCAAGTACAGGCCATTGTGGTTGTACTCTTTGAGGCAAGGGTGGTCAGATGTTGCCTCAGTTGATGACCCTGACCTTGAAATTTGGTGGATATCATCCGTATCGTAAAATGTTTTCAAGGATGCATATCACAGGAATCAGGTGCCATAGGCTGTGCCGTTGCAGAGGCCTTTCATGTTTTACAATCGCGTTTTCTTTTTAATTTGTGACCTGCTGATGCATATTTTAATTTATTTTTATGTTTTGTGATGACAGTTGTGCCAGCTCTGCCGTCGAGATGATAATGAGGCTGAGCTCCTCCTCTGTGACGGCTGTGATCAGGGATACCACACCTACTGCTTCAAGGTTCGTAAGCTGCAGATAGTCTAACATGGTGCAGATCACTGACAATCGACATCTTCATTCTTTCAAATTTATTCTGTTATACATGAATTGATAATGATATATTTTTTTTTTTATCTTTTTATGGAATAGTAATGAAAATGATTGTCTCTTTTAGCCAAAGATGGAGAATATTCCAGATGGTGACTGGTACTGTTATGAATGCATATCAAAGGTACTGACTCATCCCAACTTTTCTGGAATTGGTGATGCATATTAGAACATTCAATGAATAGCAACGATAAATGCACAATACGTGTGAAACAATTACAGCTTTGTTACAACAGCAGTACATGTCAATTATACTTTGTCCTGTTGTGGTAAATATGTTATGATTGAAAGCATTTATTTCTCTCCTCTGTAGGCGACTGGTGAACCATGCTGTGTGGTGTGTGGAAAAAGAATGGGCAGGATTGTGGAGTGTGATTTGTGTCCCCGTGCCATTCACTTGGACTGCTTAGATCCACCCTTACCTCGCATGCCCAGGAAGTGGGTGTGTCCAGCTTGCACAGCCAATCAGGTCAGAGTTTTTGCAAGGGCTTACTCTAAAAACAAACTCCTCAAAGATCAGCTGTTGTAAATGATGATAATCACACTGTAACTCCATATTAGAATATGTTTGAATCTACAACTTTACTTTTATTGTATGTCCATTGAATATACAACTGTACATGTACTGTACGCCCAATAAAAATTTAGGAAATTAGTTAATTTCAATCATTCAGTTGTCAATGACGTACATATGTACCATCTTCAAGCAAAAGTAACTCGAAGTCAAGATAGACAGTGTTATGTACATCAAGCAATTTAGGTTTACTTGAAATATTGATTTAATGTGGTAATTGAGAAGGGCACCAAACATTCAAGTGCTGATACTGCTATTCATACAAATAACACGTGTTCAAATAAAATTACACCAAAAAATAAAAAAATTAAGTGGTGATTTTAACTATGTTTTTTTAAAAATGAAAATCAGCCAATTTTTTTACACCAACAATATTCTGATCAACGTATGTTACATGTAAATTGCATGATGTTGTTTTGTAACTCCAGAAACATTTTTTTGCAACAATTTATTTAATTGTCCATACAGGGCCTGAAGGGGAGAGGAAAGAAAAGTCCAAAAAAGAAGAACAAGGAAAATAACACATCTCTGAAGGAGAGACGGGATTCCGACAATAGTAGCCGGTCAGCCAATGAGAGCATGCCTTCTGAAAAGCCGGAGAAAAAACGAGGAAAAGATCTAGAGAAGAAGAAACAGGCTGCTGAACAGTCGGAGGACATGACTGTGTGCAGGTAATGGAGATTTAGTCAGGATACCTTGTGTAATTCACATTATCAAACTGATGATGAAATTCCCATAATAAACACAGACAGAAATGGTCAATTATTTACATGTGTATTTATGTTAGCCATACATGTGATATTTTTGCATGCAAGTCTCTCACTTTTCAAGCCCATCTCCATCTCTCATGTGAAGGTAATGATTTCTCACACTTTTCCATATTTTCATTAAAAAAAAAAAAGAAAAAAAAAAAAAGATTGTCATGATGTGTCTTTAAAATTGTCTCATCTGAGATGAATCCATAACTATGTATATTTATGGACATCCTAACCAATATCTTTAATTATCATAGTTACCAGAATATGTTTAACAATTCATGGCATATATGATAAGTACTTGTCGTACTATTCAAAGCAGCAACATAGATTATGACTCTTTTTTCAGCTTGTGAGTTGAAGAAGTACATCAGTATACTTGGCTTACAAAATCGTTATGAAACGAAATATGAAAATGAAATGATTGTTGCCACAAACTTTTCATTTAAAAAGTCAAAAAATAATCACACAATTGAAATATTTAATATTGGTAATTAGACACTGTTCGAAAAATAGAAAATGCATATGAAATTAATCATTAAACTTTATAGAAGTAATTATCTAGGGCAAAATTTAAATAGTCTGCAGAAATATTCTGTTTAATATCAGACTGAAAAAAAAATAACCCGATTGTTAATTACGTGTTAATTGCAATTTACTTTAGGTTTACTTGAATACTTAGTATGGTAAACTGTCAGTAATTTATTATCACCAGCTCTGAAACTGATCCACTACACAGAAGATATCTAAAGATATTTTGTAAAGTTCTTGTGTTTTTGTTTAATTGAAAGTATATATCTTTTTGTATCAATATTTGTAAGTATTACAAGCTCTAATCCGGCACTTAACATCATTCAAAGTGTGAAGGATGCAACCAGAGGAGAGGGGGGGAAAAAACATAAAATAAGAAAAAAATTGGAAGGGTAGGGTTGATCCTACTTTCAATTCATATTGGTTCAATTTACTACTTTAAAAAAAAATTGGGTTGGCAACTACCCTGTGAATGGAATTTTGCATGTAAAAATGACCAACTGTGCGTGTAATGATGAATTTGTTGAAAAAGGGAGGAAGCAGTTTCCCTGTTGCTATGTGACAGGTAATGTTACAATTTTGATAAATGACGATTGTATTTTTCTTTTACGTTTCTTTGAAAAGGAGGAATATTTTTTTTGTATTGAAACAATGCATTCACTACATGGGTATTATGGGAAATATTTATCGAAACCGGAGTTGTCGCAACACCAATAAAAATTTCACCCCACGACCACCAAATCTAACCCATAAATGAGGATGGTCACAGCCTTTGCTTCGTGGAATTTATCATATGTATGGTTATACTTGTACGAGAGAATCACAGTATTAATTTCATTTACGTTTATTTCAGGTTGATACTGACCGAGATGGACAAGCATGATGATGGATGGCCTTTCTTAAAACCCGTCAATTTCAAACAATTTCCCGCATACAAGAAGTATATCCGACAACCAATGGACTTTACCACCATGAAGCATAAACTCAGGGATAGCCAGTAAGTGTAAATTGGTATATATGTATGGAGAAAATATTTTCTATGGAGATAATGATGTGGCGATGTATGATAGTGTAGTAAATGATACAAAAAGTCTTGTGTAATTTCATGATCCGTGTTGACATTAAGATGAAATACAGTGTCAACATTACAGTAACTGATCATAACGTCCCGCTCGAGAATTTTTCACTCATATGAAGAACTGTGTTGGCTATTGTTGCGTATTTTGACAGCTTTCAAATTCCAGGAATCTGGTTCAGAGCTATCTTGAAATGATTCTAATAGTTGCAAGGCCTAAATCTCTCTAAATTTCTGTTATACACATATATGTACATGTCTTCTATGAATCTGTCCAGTAGTCTGATGAATTTTGTTCTATTATAGTTCATGAAATACAATTTTTGTCTTCAGGTACAAAACTCGTGGTGACTTTGCATCAGATGTAAGACTCATTTTTAATAACTGTCAAACCTTCAATGAGGATGATTCAGAGGTGGGTCGTTCTGGCCACAACATGAGAAAGTTCTTTGAGGCACGATGGAAGCAGCTGATGTTGTCGTCATCTTCAGCATCAACTAGCAATGAGGAGAAAATGGATGAAGGTGTGGACTAGTGTGCCTCTCATCCAGTTGTTTATTTATTCCTTTTTCAATAAGATTTCTTCTCTTATGCAAATACTATTTATAATTTTATTGCAGCTATCAACACAAATCTGATATATTGTTGTTGGCAAATTTTGAATATATTTATGATGTTGTGAATGTTGTGAAGAGAAATTAAGTGTCTTAGACTTTGAATAACCTCAAGCAGAAATGAGTTAGTTGAAGGTGATGTGGCTTCTGTTTGTGATTGGGAATGCTATTTCAGTGTGAATCTTGTAAATTTTGTAAATAGGATTTAAAATATTTCAGGATTTGCAGTTTTCTTTCATTGTCAACTAAATGTGCACAAACTATTGTCAACCAAAATATGTATTGGACGTGGGACACAACCTCTTTCTTTCATTTTCCTCTGGGAAAATGATTGATGGATACCTCAAGACAGATCTGTGTTCAAATAGACATGCCTATATTTTACAGTTACATTTATTTGTGCAAGCAACATTGAATCTTTCTGATTGGAAATTACCAGTATATAAAAGAAACAGTGGTTGAAGGAAGAGTTTTGTTTGTTTTTTTGGGGTTGTGATCAAACTGCCTTTTTCCATCCATTGATTTTGAAATGCTTAGGTTCTTCTGATTCACATTTGTATTACCTATTCACAGAATAATACTTAGAATAATAGTCGGATTAATGCATTGATGGACAAAATGATGACAACAGACTTTTGCTTTGGATGTGATTTTTCTGTTTTCAGATATATAGCAATAAAACATGTAGTACATGCTCTGTACTATTTGGAAATGTATTTTGAAAAGAAAGCTGAAAAAAAAATAGTGTGCCTGGTCTCAGTATTATGTTTTTTTCAGATTCTTAGACAACTAACTACAACAAAGTATGCGTACCATTAGTAAATATTTTTCTAGTCCCTGCATCTGTAATCATTCTTCATTGGTCCAGTAGGACTTACCAGAGTAAGCAAGAACATTCCAGTGAAATCTGTGTAGCTTCACAATTCCTATTGACATATCATACCACAGCCAAGCTGAAAATTGCCCCCTCCCCCTTCTACCCATTTTGTTCTCGTATCAATCTGTTTTTGTTTCATATACTTTAGTCAGTGGTTCACCATCATACAAGTGTCAAATGTTTCATAAATTGCAATACTTGAAATGACAAAAATGTGTATTTAATATGTTTTAACTTTCCAGGTTTTAAATTGTTCGTCATTTTGTGTGTTGTCCTTTACTTATTTCATGAAATATGACATTTCAATCATATATATATATATTTTTTTTCTTGCACAAAGTGAAGACGACATTTTTTAAGGGAGCACATTGCTTTAGTAGATTGTAACTGTGTTGTATTCATGTGAAATGAGTCTCTGAATAATGTATTGATGTCAAGATTTGTTAAACTCATATCTTTCAAATCAATAAAAACCGTAATACTTAGAATACCATACCTGTGTTTTGTGGTATATATTGAAGAATAGATCATGTTTTCAGTGGATATCACATCTTATCAAATATTACCCTTTAATAAAATCACAATAATACTAATGGAATTAAATGTGTTCTTGCGTGGATTTTGAGCTTGCCAGGATGAATGTTTGAAGACCTTTGTCATGACCCTGGTATAAGAGTCACGCTTTAGTGAAAGGAAACCTTTAAACATAGGCTATATCTTTTGAAGAAAGGGGGATGAATTCGTCATGACCAGGGCTTTCATTTGGTATCATAACTTTTAACCTAGTGACCTACATTCTTGATCTACTTTTCAAAAACTTACTAATATTCCGTCACTGCACTTCCAAAGCCTCGTATCTCTTACTTTTATACTTTTCAGAAGAGACAAATAACTTGTACATGGACTATCAATCAGCTGACACAAGTCAATACTGTTAGCAGTGTTTTTGATATGCTGGTTAGCAGTTGATGCTACCAAGTTTGGTAAGAGTCCAGCAGACATACTATTATTTGTCTCGCTATACTTCGTACATACGACACTTTGATAGTTCAAAAGTCGAATGAAAATTCAAAATAAGCCAGTAAATTCGTCTTAGAATTATCAATTAATGTTTTGAGAAAATGAAACGATATTGCACCACAATATTATAGTATTAGGTTTCGGATTGACTATGATCTTGCTTCAATATTAGGTCATTTTGCCATTTGATATGATTTAGGACTGTTTAGCAAAGAGGGCACAGATGTTCAAGAAAACAATTTCAAACAGCAAATTTATCTAATTGAAGCAAGATCAAATTGTTTTCTTGAACATCTGTACCCTCTTTGCTCAACAGTCCTAAATCATATTATTTACAGGTTATATCCTTTTCATACAGATGAGATAAAAAAAAAAGAAAGGTGAAGATAACGAACAGCGGTCAATCTTCATAACTCCTATAAGGAATTCAAATTAAGAGTTGATCAAACACAGACACCTTGATGTATCAGAGGTGGGATGAAGTGTGTAGGAAGAGTAAGCATCCCCTGTCGACCGGCAACACCCACCGTGAGTCCTATACCTTAATCAGGTAAACAGAGTAATCCGTAGTCGGAATTGATGTGTAAAGAATGGCCTAACAACACGTCAGACAGCATTTTACCAATGACAGGTTGTACTTTCAAACTAAATTGCTTTAATGATCATAGAATTTACGAAAGGCTGACTTTAAACGAGACTGTTGACCATCTGTAACAACTTATTTATCAGTAGCCTGCCTATATTTAAAACTGATCATACCAGAACAAGCTCTTGCGTATCTAATGGGATCAGTTGAGAGGCAACCACCACATGTAGGTGATATGTATATACATATTTCATTGCATTGGTTGGAATGCGATATTGATAGAAGTTTACCAACAACACCTTTCTCTCTCTCTCTCTCTCTCTCTCTCTCTTGTATGACTTTGCCCTTTTATATTTGTATGTGATTCTAACATCATGTACTTCGAAAAACCCTAACATTTGTAACTGTTGATTTAACATCTTTGTATTTAGGACTTATTGACTGGTATTAATTTAAGGTGATGAAACCCTATACGAAACTATTCGCCAAATGTCTACAAGTTTTCCTGATATCTACGTAACTCTGTGGACTATATATCGGGATTTTTTTGTTTTTGTTTTTTTGTTGTTTTTTGGGGTTTTTTTGTTGAAGATTTTCCTGTCAATGACGTTAGAAATTTAACCTTTGACAGAATTTTCCTGTAATTTTTTATACTGTTTACATTGCGCAACTCTGTTCACCAAGTTTTCTTATAATAAATCCCTGAAATTGAAAAAAATTGTGCTGACATTGCTTTTTGTCAATGCTAATTGCATAGGTAGTTGTCCCCGTTAAGTAGGAAAAATTTACAGTCATTTTTTAAGTTTAGGTAAAATTTTAATTAAATCGGGAATTGTATATTCAAACGGCGTCGTTTAATAGTCATTGATTTAGCGTGGTTTTCCGAAAACAAACTTTACGAAGTGAAAAGGTTGGTCCTTCTGGAAAAAATCCCCTTTGTTGTGTTATGTAACGCTGATACGAAACGGTAACAGATGATATCTTTGACTTCACTCAGCGTTATCATTTCGTTTACATAAAGAGTCGTATACTCCCGTTAAAAAAAAATATCGTCAAACATCGCTTACGCAAAAAGAAATGTTTTCAACGTCCGGTTCCTTCACGTTCGATATCCCGCATACCACCCATTCACCTCCATTGACACCAGCAGAAAGTAATATTTTCTTTAGTAATCATTTGAATATAAAGACACTGAGAGTTCAATAGCAAAACGATGACATTTATAAGTTATTCGACTGAAGCCATTCCTCCGAATCTGACATTTTTACTAAAAAGTTCCCAAAGGAAAAAATTTATATTCACTGACGTGTTATAGCTAACGTAAACAAAATAAAGTACATATAGGATTCAAAACCAATTTCAAATCTGTTGACGAAAAGTTAAATAGTATTAACAACCTCTAATTTGGTCAAATACTGTCTGACGTGTTTCTTACCAAATTTTTAAGCCTTTTTACATACTGATTTTGACTGCGAATTACTCATTTTTATATTCTTATGAAGCGGAATTTGTCCAGAAACTGTTACAGGATAAAAACAAAAAACTTGCCGTGTCCTTCAACCATACCTATAGATATATCGATGAGGTCTTATCAATCAACAATCATAATTTTCATAATTATGTCCATTTGATATATCCCGATGAACTCGAAATAAAGGACACTACAGAATCTGACGTGTCTGCTTCATATTTGGATATTTTACTCGATATTGACTCTAATGGCAGACTGACAACTACATTATATGACAAGCGCGATGACTTCAACTTTGCAATCATCAACTTTCCATATCTATGTAGTAATATACCACTTTCGCCTGCTTATGGTGTGTATATCTCCCGGTTGATTCGATACGCGAGACCATGCCATGTGTATGAGAATTTTTTAAAGCGAGGTCAACTACTGACAAAAAAGTTGACGTTGCAGGGTTATAACGAATCTCGTTTGAAGTCATCATTTCGCAAATTTTACGGTCGCTATAATGACCTTGTTTGCGATTACAAAGTGTCTCTGGGACATATGTTGAGTGGTTTGTTTCATGCCCTTTGTTAGACTGTCATTTTTCATTCTAACTTTGACTACGGATAATCCCGTTTACCTAATTTCGACTAAGGGCTCACGGCGGGTGTGACCGGTCAGCAGAGGATGCTTACTCCTCCATGGCACCTGATCCTACCTTCGCTTTGTCGGAGGTCTGCGTTGCCCTACACTCGAACTTGTATATGCCTTGGGGATTTATGATTACGATTTACACATTCGCCATTCGATATGATAAAGTAAGAGTTATTTCCCTTATATCGAAGTGTCTTGAAAACAAGAATATTTAGAACTAATAAAATGAATAGTTCACGGATATATGATTGATTATATGTTGTTTAACGTCCCGCTCGAGAATTTTTCACTCATATGGAGACGTCACCATTGCCGGTGTAACGACGAAAAATGACCCCCGTAGAATAATGACCGGGGGTCATTTTTTTACGTAGAAATTTTACCCCCTGGTCAATATTCTACATAGAGAAATGACCCCTTTTTTCGTAGAAAATATGGCTTTGGGGTCATTTTTCTCCGTGTGGATTGTAGAAAAATGATCCCGTAGAATAATGACCCTATGTCATTTTTTGATGCAAAAGGCTGGTTTTGGTAAGAATATTCTTGTCGGAAAATAAATAGGGGTAAAATCACGCAGTCTTCTGATATGAAGTGTTTATTTCATGCGTTCTACCCACTATACCTAAAATCAATAAAACAAGATGATTTATCCCAATTAAAGGAAAGCGAATAACAGTTCCATGACTATAGAGCAAGAATACCACGTTCTTAGATTTGTTTTATCAAATTTAATTTATAAAATATATTTCCATACTTGTTATTATTTTTAAAAAATCAAGATCATCCATAAAAAAAAAATGTTCAGTTTCAATAATTGTTATCCTCTTTGATTTTACTTTGGGTAAATTATGTGCAAAATATCCCCCAAAAAGTCTCATTTTTTTTCTTCACAAATTAGAAGAAAAGTTTATGTTTCTGAACCACCAAATTTGCATGAAAAACGGGCAATTGTTGAAAAAAATTATATCTCATAAATATCTTCAACATCAGGGGCACAAACTGTGATTAACTTTTCTGAGTATAGTATTTTATTAGAGTAAATTTTCTTTTCGGTGTCCCCCCATCCTCTGCTAATACACGTTCTCTTTTTATTGCTTCAAGGTTGATCACTAGGAAGTTCCAGTATTTGGACAGATAATGATTTTTTGTCTTTTTTTTTCGCTGAGATCCCTCTTTTTTTTATACCTGATTATGTCTTTTGTCGTTTGTTAGTATCACCAAAGCACAAACAAATTGAGACATTTTATATGAAAAGATTTGATGCATATAAAAGAAGTATTTCATAGTAAAAAAAAATTACAGAAGTCTATACACAGTTATATTGCCTTTTTCCTTTTTATTTATATATAATATTTTTTACCAATAGAAAAACCGAATGTCTGCAGCATAAAAAATCTTCCCAGTCTAATATACATAATTTTTTTCCCGAGTATGATTAGCAATATTACAACATTTGATGTTGGGTGTGCACAAATATAAAACATTACTTGTTTTTGAATAACTGATTCAATCGGACGAAACATTTTCTTGGGGGGGGGGGGGGGGGGGGCAAGGGATACCTAATGCATGTACATAAAATTATCATTGCTAATCCGAGATTTCTTATATCAATGTAAATATGAGCTCACCCGATTTGGGGCTCAGACTAAAGCAATTAAACTTCATATTTTCAATTCACAAATTCCTTTCAAATTCTAGCGTTTTATTTATTTTGGCTATTTTTGATCGTTTACCAGCTGCCTTTGTTAGTGATTGTGACAACACAGTCTGATTTCAAAACTTTGCTCCCATGGGAAAAATATTATAGGCTTAAAACATCAATCACTTTGTTTAGGATAAAATGATGCCATCAAATAGGCGGGGTTCTTTGAAGTTTCCAAAACAACAATTCTGTTCGTCATTTTGCTTCACGCCATGGACTCGAAAGAATATACGGAAATATCGCTTTTCGTGGAAAAATCATATCACAATGATGTACGAAATGAAGTTGTTGGCTTTATGAAGGAGAATAAACATCTATTGCAAACCATGGAAGCGGATCCAAAATATTTGAAACGTTCGCGGATGGAACATGAAGGTTCCTGGGGTACTGATACAAAAATCCGTACATTCGCTACAATTTGCAATACAACGATCTTTGTTTACTGCAAGCACGGGATGAATGACAAAAACAACGACAATTACGTCTGGCTGCCGTACCCTTCCCTACACGAGGGAAAAAACGAATCCAATTCGAAATGCATTTTTATTATGAATATTGGAAACCATTACGAACCTGTATTGGATGTAACAGAGGATATTTACAGCAGAACATCTTACATCTACATCAAAAACTTCGTGCCAAAGAAATACCACCAGTATATTTCAAAAAGAATGCTTGAAGCTGCACTGGTAAACAATGAAACCGACTCCAATATTGTCAGAGAATTAGAAAGACCAGAAGACGTATACGTATTGAAGTTCAAAGACTTTCCCCATCAAGTAAAAGGTTTAGAAAAATTAAGCGAGGAAATAGATCCAAATGTGTTCAATTTATTGTGTGAATGGGAGGATTTGGAAGACAAGTTTGTTGCAAAAAAATCGAAATATGATACCCCTTAGTAAACGTTGAAAATACATTAAAGTTAGTGGCAAGTTTCTGTGCTCTTTTTATAGTTGTAGTTGTAATAAATAAATATATAAAAATATATCAATTTGGAATTCTTTAATGTACTTTAGTTGCTTTGAAATGAAATCAAAGAATTGTGATCTCCGCTTCCGGTGTCAGTGGATGGGAGACCATTATTTATGGCATGTTGTGTCAAATATAAACACCCTATCATATAATTATGTCATTCAAAAGTAATTTCCAGCGATTTTTTGGCAGATTAGGTCAAACATGAAGGTCAAGGGGTAAAAAACCATAGCATGCTCGAGAACGTCTTGTTTCAGGAATGCAAATACGAATCCCCTATCTTTTACCAATCTAGAAATATACAGAAATATACCATTTTTGAAAAATAGGTTAACCTTCAAGGTCGAGGTCACAGGGTCAGAAAACGTAGTTTTAGAAAGGATTATACATATATAAAATGATAGCCATATCTCTTTCTTTTTTAAAAATCATAGTATATTTGGTAAGATCTTGTAGCAGGTAATATACATGTGAAATACGAAAGCCCTATCTCATTCAAAGGTTACGACAAAGGTTAAAGTTTTTGTGACAAATTTAAACAGACAGACTTGCAGACGAATGAGATTAAATGTCCCCTTGAGGACACCAATGCCAGGCTCTTTCATGGGATAGATTGGGGGGGGGGGGGGGGGCGTTATCAGGGGAAAATGACAGCTAAAAAAATTTATTAGCTCGCACCTCCTCCTTCCCAACCCCGTACACATTGAAAGTCATGTGCAGATAAATATAGAAGTAACATTTTTCTACATTGGTGAATCTCAGCCAATCACAAAGAAATAGGAATTATTAAATCATATTTTATGGGGCCCATATAAGAAGTGGTGTTAAATTTGCTTCCACGACATTTAAGGATATTTTTAAAAAAAACAAAAACAGGAGACACAGTTATCTTCACCGACCCTATCCAACCCTGGGATGAACGAATATCGAGTATTACATCTCATTTCATAAGATATTATTGTATAATATAGTGAAAAAGTAGGGGGTCATATTTCTATGGGGGTCATTTTTCAACGTGTGTGGTGTCGTAGAATAAACGGTCTGGAAGGGTTTTCTACAGTCGAAAAATGACCCTACTTGCCGTAGAATAATGACCGGGGGGGGTCATTTTTCTACGCAGAAATTTGACCCCCCGGTCATTATTCTACGGGGGTCACTTTTCGTCGTTACACTGGTGAAGGGCTGTAAATTTAGGCCTATGCTCGGCGCTCAGGGCCTTTGAGCAGGGAGGGATCTTTATCGTGCCACACCTGCTGTGACACGGGGCCTCAGTTTTTGCGGTCTCATCCGAAGGACCGCCCCATTTAGTCGCCTCTTACGACAAGCAAGGGGTACGAGGATCTATTCTAACCTGGATCCCCACGGGGCCACGAATATATGTACAATAGTATATATATATATATATATATATATATATATATATATATACAAACACACACAATAGATAGAAAATAAGACAAAGTATACCTGATTGTGGATCAAGGCTTTAACAATTCATCCAATCAAAATATCGGGCCTTGATGTGTTTATTAATCCTATTAAGCAATAAATATATTCTATATACACTTCTGCAAAAATGGTATTTTAATTACATACTCAAAGAATTTATACTTTAAGCTTCGGTTAACAATCAGTATATCTTCATAAAATCACAGAATCAATTATCCGAAAGTATAGAAATTATAAAATTATCAATAGATAAAAGAAACAGCAGTCAACTCACAGTCTCTGTCCTGAGGCCTCGTATGAACTCTCGATATTTTATACGCATCAAAAAATGTATATTTCTTCCTCGATGGTCTATCAATGACTGTTCGCTCACACAGAGAAATTGGCGGGAAAACGTCCCCAGCTAATTGTTAGCATGGCTCTCAAAGCTGACTAATGATATAAAATACCCTCGGGCTAAGTAATGCCTATTAGAACAAACCAATTAATGTTGCAATAGTTTATTGCCGTTGCGTGCAAAACTCCACGAATAACGAAACGTTGCGCGATTCTGAAAATAAAATATACGCATGAATTGAATTAAATAAATGATATAATATTCACTAGATAAAATAAATTAAAATAACACTCTATCACATATGTACCACGTGACTCTTGGTCACACTTGGTTCTCTGTATCTGGGGGTAATTCAAACTTGAGCAATATAAACTCCTGGTTATCACCTTGTCAAGAAAGACCAACGGCCTGATTTGACATTTGACTGAGAAACAGTATATACAGAATATGTAAATAATTCAGCTCTCTGCTTTATATCGCTAAAACAGAAGATTGCATTTTTTTTTTCCATTTTGGTGCTGCAAAATCTAAAAGATGTGGTCTGATAAATGTTCAGAACCAGACAGTCAAGGTCTGATAAATGTTCCAAATGGGACAGACACGGTCTAATAAATGTTCTAAACTAGATAGACATGGTCCAATAAATGTTCTGACTTGGATAGACTTGACATGATAAATATTCAGACTTTGATAAATAATTATAAATGTACAGCATCATCTAAACTTCACTTGATTCTTTACAAAAAAGTAATTAAAATTCTTGTCCTTCACCTTGCTAAAAAACAAACAAAACCCCAAAAATGAATTGTAAAATCATACTTTGCTTTTATTACAAGTCATGCTCATATTTTATTTCAAATACAACATGTAATAAAATTTCTTGCTCTCATGTTTACAGTGAAATTGACATTTCAACACTGAAATGTACAGCAGGAATTGATAATGAAATCAATACATAAACTCATTTTCATCACATCTGGCAACGTTTGGTAAGCTATAATTATGTATAATGCTACAGTATCATAAGGTTCATATGATGAAGCATTACCTTGCCTTGAGTGTCGGTCACCTTCTCTGTAACCATATTGATCTTAGAACTTGACTTACAAAAAAGACGAAAGCAATAATAACACCCAGAATGGTACAAATGACAACAGACTTGTCAAAAACACATGTAAACATTCCAAAATAACAATGTATGTACCGATACATTTATGTTAAAACTCTGAGGCAGAGAGAGGGGGATATGTTTTTTTTTTTAAAAGATCTACACACTGCTGGGGGAAACCTTCTGACCGACTCAAATTCAATCGAACCACCAGGGCCATTATTTGAGAAATAACATTTTATTTTAGCATGTAACGGATAAGGGTGATTCAACTGACACAACTTTAGTGACCACCTGCCACAGTCAAATATATTACTAATGCATTTACAGACAATGTACATGGTACATATGTGTAATTTTAGTAAATATAACACATAACAACAGATACTGGTAACAACACACTTTCAGCAATGTGAGCAACTGCTAAACTCTTTTATAAATGTGCCATTCCGGGCAAAAAGGGTCCATAAGTAATTTAGTATGAACTACTAGTATAGAGAACAATCTCTCAAAATATTACAGCAATATTGATTACCATTCAGAAATTACAGTCAATAAAAGACAAACTAATTGGTAACTGGTAATCATGAGGTCTTTTTTTACAAGTATGTAAAAAATAAATAACTGCTGCATTTTTTCATGATGACATTTTTAAAACATTGTTGGATAAGGGTCTTTTTTGCTAGGAACAGCTTAATTAATAGTCATTATCACCTGTGCTACAAACCTACACTCGAAGAAATTTTATATTTCATTTATTTACACAGAAAATACTGACCCAATCAATTTGATTACACTTGACTGAAGTCCACATTCACTTGGCTAGCATTCCTACATCCATGGCTGAACACCGCCAAAGTGGTGAAAACATCATCCAATAATTTGATCATATTTTATTGTATTCTGGTAAACAATATACAAAAAGGACTGGAAACAAGTTCTCACCTGAACAAAACAATCAATCATACATATACGTCTTCACATGGTCTGCATTCATACATGAAGTCAAGCACGACTGGCAATTAGGAGAGAATTCAATAAAATGTCACCTATCGAGTTCTGTAAAAATTTACATATACAATAAATAAATAGTGAGGGGTATCTCAAGGATTTGTTGACCAGGATCTTAAGCATTATACAGTTATTGACTAAGTTCTGTTCATGGACAACAGCAGTTTTGTTTAGTCTGTATATGGATCTGTGTGAGAGTCAACCAAAACTGCTGTTGTCCAAGAACCCAAGACTAGAACTGTTTCGTTATACATTTTCAGATTTTCTGGACTGTCATATATAACTACTGAAATTTAAGTAATCAGTAGACAGACTGATTGAGGGCAAAAGTCAAGATACTGTTGTTCACAACTTGAGGAATTTTTTACTCAACAGTCAAAATGGTGTGATTAAGTATCATTGACGTAGAGAAAAACATAAAGATGTATAGCATTTTGTTGAACCCTTTGAACGAACTGTTGTCTTCAACTTGAGGATGTGTATTAGTTTATCCTCCAGAAAAAATGCTGAATGCTTTAAACCCTGCAATCCACAAATATCATAATGATATTAATCAAACCACTAAATATTAACAAAGTAAAAGACATTACCCATACCATCAACATGTACCTGTATGAAATTAATTATGCCACCTACCATCTATAAATTACCATCATGAGTACATATTTCAAATCAGTTTGAATTTAATAGCATGTAGGACTTGATTGGATGAGGTGACTGAGGTCAAATTATCCATACTTCCAAATTACAGTGAACAAAAGCAAAAAAGAAGTGCATATGCATACAAAGTTTACATGCTAGGGTACATGTTCATATACATTTCCATAAAACATTCAAAAGAAGCTTTTAAATTAAAAAAAAAAATCCCAGATAATCACAGGATGCAAACTTTACTCAATATGCTCATGGGGAACCTGTTCCCTATGTCTTTGACTGTCCCAAGATGCTAAAACTGCTGCAATGAACAAAAATGTCAGTCCAATTAACATGAACGTGGAAGTGGCAGTAAAAAAGTGTCTGTACTCAAACCGCAGGTACCACACAAAGCAGAGGATGAGGCCAAAGATAGGAAGGATGATGACCCCAAGGTCGCAACTTCCACCATTTTCTTGTCTCTGCTGTGGGGCCTGCTGATTGATTTGAGTGATCAGGCAGTGGACAACACTGTTGTTTCCTATGTTGTAATTTTGGAGGGTGCTGGAGTCATTGCGTAAATCTTGTCCATTGAAGATGAACCTCACCAGCTTATTTTCTGAAAGTTCTGTGGCAAAGTTGTCCCTGTGAATTTAAAATGCATGAAAAATTTATAGGCGAGCTTATAAAATGTTCATGATAGTCAAACATTAGTGTTAAAATATCCATGATAGTCAAACATTAGTGTTAAAATGTTACACTTTGATTAGAAGTGATTTATGTCTGCATTTCTTCATATGTGCATTTTGTTGATCTGTTATATCAATGTACTGGATTTTTTTCAGAAGATGTGTTTGACATTGCTTAAATTGATTTTATTTGTCAAAATTCAAAATGAAAATGCAAGACAACTCTTAGACCTACTCTCACAGGATTCACCATAAACAAGAGCTCCAAAAGGTGGGGCATATCCCCTCACAATGTGTTACCTTGAACTCTGACCTTTAGAACCAAAATTAATACAGTTCTTCTGCTCTCAATAACAATAACAAAGCTACATGTTAATTCAATATCACCAAATCAATCAAGCAAAAAATGTGGCCTGTAGAGTTCTACAAGCTATTGCTATGAAATCAGAGTGACCTTGACCTTTGGACCCCAAAATCAATAGGGTTCTTAAATAATAAATTTCCATAATGCATAGACTGAATATTATGCTTCTAAGTAATAATGTCATTCATTTTGAAGTAAATTCAAATTAAAGCATTTGTAGATGGATTGATAGATAATAAACCAAACTGGACAATTACTCAAATGTCCCTGATTATACAGTTGAGGCATATATCATGTACAACAAAGCTAGATAAATTGTTGACTGACCTCCTGAACTGCCCAATGGTGACATTTGGTGCTGCTGTAACATTTCTTTGGGTATCGTTCAAATATTTTAATCTCACAGTGATCAACCCTGTAACTGCATCAGTTTCTTGGGTCTGAACAGCTTCACTCTGAACTGAATCCGGTGGATTTGAATCAGGTGTTGTTTCCTGTTGTATGTTCGTAGGTTCTGAAGTAGAGCCTGAAAACTCTTGTAAACTAGATCTCTGAGTTGAGTTTGAGCTGTCTGTCAAAGTTTGGGCATTTGAAATGGTAGCACCATCTTTATTTCCCTGAAAGAAATTTAATCGCCTTTGTCTCAGTTCTGATTCACTTAAATCCCTGGAGATGTCTATACTATCTGTTTTGTTTTCCTGTGGCAATTGTCTCTGTGTAGTATCGAATTTTTCATCTCTGTTCTCCTCATGAAGTGTTTCACTATTCTGACCATTTTGACTATTTTCTGAAGAAATTTCGCTTAGTGTGATGGGACTAGTTTCAGTGGTTCTCACATCTGAACCATCCAAATTGCTTTGAACATCAATTTCAGAACTGGTTTGGCTGTCTGAATTTGATGGAGTAACCTCTGTTGAACCCTGAACTTCCGTCTGATTGGCATTCTCTGTATCCCTATTTCTTCTATGAGTTAACTCAATAATTATCACACTAAAAAATGGAATGTCTCTTATGTTTGTTGAAATCCATGCTAAACACACTACAAGTAGAATCAGTATAATCACCAAAAAAATTGTTACTTCGTCACCAAAACCTTCAATAAGAGACATTCTGTTCTTCTAATTTTTCCAAGGTATATCTATATCAGTATACTTTTAACTCATCTGAAAAGAAAGAAAACATACACCATCAATTATAGTTACTAGTTAAAATATGGTGAGTTAGATAGATTAATTCTAATCTTATATGATCATCAAAGATGATCTCGTAATTTAACAGCGATGACAGCTGATGACATTTGGACAGTGACCGGGCGAACAGTTTTCTTTGATACACTCTCAGGGGGGGGAAAAAAAACCTGTGAGATTCATTTATATAAATACCTTATCAAATACACGTGTATATATACAAAATATTCCACACACTCCTTCCAAGAGCAGTAAGTTACGTAATATGTACAACTGCCACCGATGTGTACTGCCTCAGTACAGCTTCTGGAAGTCACAAAAGTGATAAAAATGTCAAACCTATTTGAAGAAGAAAACTTTCCGGATTTCATTTGGTCATTTTTTGTTGTCTAAAATGTTGATGTTTTAACCATGAAAATCAGATCTCAAAAATATGTCTAGGCCCCTTACAAGCAAGTTGGTTCCTATATAAAAATGACTTTAAAGTATTTCTTAATCATAGAAAGTCTATTTCTCAGTTCCGTTGGTTTCTTGTATTAGCCTTACCTCAATACATCACATGACCAAACATTGGACAAGATGTCGCACTCGGCAGTAAAAGGAAAATTGATAGCTGTAATAGGCGATGAGGTAATGCTACGTGTCTTGTGTCATTTTCAGAATACATTGATTACTAGCCTCTACTGTATTTTATGAAATAACACGATACCAACTAGTAAGGCCGTTAGAGATCACTGTTGCTCATCGTGGCTACACAGGAATCCCGAAAATGAATTACATTCTGATGCAATGGTTATCAAAATGTCTGCAAAAATGAAGTTTTTTCTCAAGAGACAGGTGGGGAGAGAACTTCTTAAATTTAATATATCCTCTTTCCACTTCTCTCTCATATATTTTAGCACATAAAGTTTAATGATAAAGGTTATCAGTATGGCAGTAATTTTTCTCATGTTTGTCAAGATACGTTCGACTATGATACATAATTGTAAAACAACTTCTAGATAATAATGATTATGGGTTATATATTCTGTAGTTAGATATTTTTTAAATATGTTGAACTCATCAAAACTTGGATTACATGTGACAATTATACCTGGACTGATTGAAGCACTAGTACGTGTGTCAAAGCCGCAGACAATTATATAGCTTGGGTTCGAATTTACTATTAAAGAGTAAAGGTATAGAACTCTAAATATAGGGGACGGCTATTTTAACCGGTGTCAATTAATTACCCCAAAAGGATAAGGACCATTAACGATTTAGAGTCTCAAGTATTTAATTTTGATGAATAATAATTCATTATAATACATAAATTATGCTAATAACATGTTTTTGTAAAGATGCATTGCTCTTATTATGTCTATTTTTATCCAAATAACATCAACACTGGTGTTTGACGATTTAAAATAATCAAGTTAATTTGGGTATTTACTGGCACCAGTCAAAATGGCTGTGATACATTAAAGTGCAGACGGTTGCACAATTTTCAGTCACTTGGAGCTATTACGGACTTCTGTTTATAAATTGGGCTAAGAAATTCAACTTAAAAATGATATTTAATGTTGCACATTCTACATAATTGCTTGTTGCATTGCACAAACACTATGTTTAGTCATACAGTCACAGGGGCCCAGCTAAAACTCAACCAAAAATAATGGGCATTTTTCTGAATTTATTTCCTTATATCTTGGGAATTTTACAGAATTTCAGGATCAACTTTGGTTATGTGTGATCATATTAGAATGCAGAGTAGAATTTTATACCTTTTGGTTTACTGATTTTTCATCAGCGAACTTAGGTACCCTATATTTAGAGTTCTATACCTTTACTCTTTAATAGTAAATTCGAACCCAAACGATATAATTGCTTGTGGTTAAAGCCACACAGAGTCTTGTCAAGATTAATCTGTTCAGCATGCAGAACCTGATACAGCTGACATTGCTGTCTAATTAAAATTATACCTCTTCAACTCACTGTGATACTGTGTAAGTGTTGCTTAAATGAATTCATGCATTATGTTGTACAGTGTTGGCTACATTAATGTCAGTAGTCTAGTGTATATATGAGTGGTACTATACCTGAGATTTAATCCAATGGCAGGTGGAGTTGGGATCATGACTACTGCACACAGATTGGCACATGAAACTTGGTCCTCAAGATCAGTTGTAATTGAAATGTAGAGATATTTTTTTTTTATTAAATAGAAACAAGGATGAACCAATGGAAAATTCTTCAACAGAACTAGTACAATGCTGAGATTTCTTTTGTAGGACACCTGCACTGGATTTTTGTTGGGGGGCATTGGTGAACTGAACAAAAAACGAGAACCAAACTTTCTTGTTGTTGACAAAGGTGAGAACTTGTGTTGGCTGTGATCCATTGTGTACTTACTTCCCTTGCTTTGTGACTTGGCCAAATATTTTTTGTTTTCCTTCAAGACTAATAGCATTCTATATCACTTTTAACAGTTTTCAATAAATTAAGAAAAAAGGTTACAAAAAAGTTCATGTTTAAGTGAAGAACATTAAGAAAATATGTAGATACAGACACGGCTTGCAAATCAATGTAACTGAGAATCTACTGGTAAATTGGTTCACCTTTTAATGTATTTTTAAATAAGTCGAAATGTAAGCATAAACACATTTTTGGATATTTTAAGGAACAAGCCGACATGACATAGAGGAAACATTCAGAGGATTTCTTAAGAGAGAAGACATAGCTATAATCCTCATCAATCAGACAGTAAGTATTTGCTATAGAGGAACCCTAAACATTTACTTACTATCTTTTATCATCCAATCAGCAGTGGAGAGTTAATAACAGATGGTTCAAAATACAAAGTATACCAGAAAAATACACAAGATAATCAGAAACCCACATTATTTGTACCAGTCTTTGTTACACCAAACTTGAAATGTACCAACTGAATGAGTGTTTTCTGGGGGTGAGAAATATAAGCTGTTTGGGAGCTGTGATAGGTTGATGCTGTTTTTCACTGATTACCTGGTGACTTTCAGATTGCAGAAGAAATCCGCTACGTTATTGATTCCCATGACCAGCCAGTTCCAGCAGTGTTAGAAATACCTAGCAAAGATGCTCCCTATGATTCCAGTAAAGACTCTATTCTACGCAGAGCTAAGGTAAGGCCAGCAGTGCCTAGTGTAACCCCAGTAGAGCTAAGGTAAGACCAGCAGTGCTAAGGTAACCCCACTAGAGCTAAGGTAAGACCAGCAGTGCTAAGGTAACCCCAGTAGAGCTAAGGTAAGGCCAGCAGTGCTAGTGTAACCCCAATAGAGCTAAGGTAAAGCCAGCAGTGCTAAGGTAATCCCAGTAGAGCTAAGGTAAGACCAGCAGTGCTAGTGTAACCCCAGTAGAGCTAAGGTAAGACCAGTGGTGCTAAGGTAACCCCACTAGAGCTAAGGTAAGGCCATCAGTGCTAAGGTAACCCCAGTAGAGCTAAGGTAAGACCAGCAGTGCTAGTGTAACCCCAGTAGAGCTAAGGTAAGGCCAGCAGTGCTAGTGTAACCCCAGTAGAGCTAAGGTAAGGCCAGCAGTGCTAGTGTAACCCCAATAGAGCTAAGGTAAAGCCAGCAGTGCTAAGGTAATCCCAGTAGAGCTAAGGTAAGACCAGCAGTGCTAGTGTAACCCCAGTAGAGCTAAGGTAAGACCAGTGGTGCTAAGGTAACCCCACTAGAGCTAAGGTAAGGCCATCAGTGCTAAGGTAATCCCAATAGAGCTAAGGTAAGGCCAGCAGTGCTAGTGTAACCCCAGTAGAGCTAAGGTGAGACCAGTGGTGCTAAGGTAACCCTACTAGAGCTAAGGTAAGGCCAGCAGTGCTAGTGTAACCCCACTAGAGCTAAGGTAAGGCCAGCAGTGCTAAGGTAACCCCACTAGAGCTAAGGTAAGACCAGCAGTGCTAGTGTAACCCCAGTAGAGCTAAGGTAAGACCAGTGGTGCTAAGGTAACCCCACTAGAGCTAAGGTAAGGCCATCAGTGCTAAGGTAATCCCAATAGAGCTAAGGTAAGGCCAGCAGTGCTAGTGTAAACCCAATAGAGCTAAGGTGAGACCAGTGGTGCTAAGGTAACCCCAATAGAGCTAAGGTAAGGCCAGCAGTGCTAAGGTAATCCCAGTAGAGCTAAGGTAAGACCAGCAGTGCTAGTGTAATCCCAATAGAGCCAAGGTAAGGCCAGCAGAGGCAAGATAAGGCTAGCAGAGCTAGTGTAACCCAAACGAAGATATGGTAAGACCAACACAGATAAGGTAAGACCAACAGAGATAAGGTAACTTCAATAGTGCTAAGATAAGCACAACAGGGGTAAGTTAAGGTCAGAGAGCCTAAAAAAAAACCCACAACAGAGCTAAGTTAACTGTGGAAGACCCTTTCTTTAAGCTAAGAACATTAATATTTAGCTATAAAAATAAATAGATACATTGTGCAATTTTATGTTGTTAAGAACCAAGCTCTGAGAAATTGATATGAGTTATGTACCTTGAAAGTCAGTCAGTAGAATAAGATTTAGTGGGCCATTTTGTTCTATAGTAAATCTAGCACTGATTAAAACTGCAGTAAAAATATGGGTGTATACAAATGATTCATCATTATTTGTTAGACATGCACTTTTGTTTTTGTCCTCTTTTTTTTTCCTTTTTTTTTGTTTTGTTTTTTTATTGTGGTTGAATCATGAATTCAAATGATTAAAATAAAAAAGAGGATTTATTTAGAGAAGAGTAGAAATGGTTGTTGTTCTTAAATTTATATCTGTGTATTTATGGCAAAAATACCAAAATGCTCCCTACCCCCACCCCCACCAAAAAAAAATCAATCTGTGGTACACGTTGTTCTATTTTTCAGGGCATGTTCTCTGCTGATGATCTGAGATGAGGATTCTGCATTGTAGTCTGATTGGTTAGTCCTTCATTTACTCGGAGCCTGGAATCAATGTACTGTGACACAATATCATATAGCATGCATAAATAACATCATTTGTGAAATTTTTGTTCGTTAGGTGAATTCTTACAGCTATTGTACATTCCATGGAAACTTGTGATGATTCTGTAGTAGAAAATTTTTAAAATTCTTATGGCAGTTTATTCAATTTTGAAGTAGTTAAAAACTAATTAACAGTAGAGCTACTATGATGATATATTGCAAATGATATATGCATTCTAGTCATTGGGTAATAATAAAATGTCAAAAATATATCAGTGTTTTCTGTTTGTTTTGGCTGCAACATGTATTTTTAGTTTGGGTGTGAAACTTTTGGCTAACGAGTACATCAGTGGGTTTTTTTTTATTGTTTGTTGTGGGGTTTTTGTTTTGTTTTTTTCATTTTGACTGTGACACATCTGGCTTGTGTTGTGGTACATATATTTTGTTTGGGTGTGAAACGTTTGGCTAACGTGTACATCAGTGGGATTTTTTTGTTGTTGTTTTTTTGGTTGTTTTTGTTTTGTTTTTTTTTTCATTTTGACTGTAACACAGCTGCCTTGTGTTGTGGTACATGTGTTTTGTTTGGGTGTGTTATACATGGTTTTTAAAAGTGAATACATGTTTAGTATGTTTTGGTTGTGACACAAATATCTAGGTTGATCGTAATATCACTGTCTAGTGAATACAATATTGTTTTTTTTTGGGGGGGGGGGGAGGGCAGGGGTTAGTTTAATATATATATATATATATATATATAGTTTGAAACTTCATAAACAATAACATACCTTACAGTGACACATATATCTAGTTTGATCTTAACATCACTGTCGTAAATACACTATTATTACTTTTTTAATTTTTGGCCGTGACATATATTGTAGTGTGGTCACTTGTCTAGTGAATCCAGTAGTTTTTTTATTGGGGGGGGGGGGGGGGCTGTGACTAGTTCGGGTGTTAAATATATGTTCAGTGAATCCACATGTTTTGGTTGTGACACTTTGGTTTAATGAATAATACATAAAAATTTTTTTCTTTTTGCATTGTGTGAATAAAACAATCATCAGCTTAGGTGTGGCACCCATGTTTAGTGAGTACACCAATGTTTTCTTGAATGTTTTCACTATGATACAAACCTCCTGTGACATTGAAAGAGTGAAGTTACACTATATCATTGGAAATCTACAACAGTAGTGTTCCCGTTGTTAGGATGTGACTAAAATTCACACCCCGCAGTAGTACAGTACAATATATTTTGAAAACTTCGCAAACAATCACATACCTCAATCTTTATCTACACAGTAAATAATTAAATTTTTACAATGAGCTTCAATAAACTTATTTTCTTTAGTGAAATGTTTTAAACACATCAGACAGTAGATTTTGGTCATTAAAGGTGAAAAACAAAATTTTGGGGGAAATTACTACCTAATTAAAATTAGATCCTTTGATCCACTCACCTACTATCGCTAAATAAAGGAGATCCTTTTTGTAGTGATTGTAGGAGAGCGGATCAAAGGATCTAATCTTATTCAGATTGCACACCTTCTATGACACAGTGCCTCGCTTCTTTGTGGTGTCATCCGAAAGACCGTCCCAACTGGTCGCCTCTTGCGACAAGCAAAGGGTACTGAGGATCTATTGTAACAGCCCGGATCCTCACCTGGCAAAGGGTACTGAGGATCTATTGTAGCAGCCCGGATCCTCACCTGGCAAAGGGTACTGAGGATCTATTGTAGCAGCCCGGATCCTCACCTGGCAAAGGGTACTGAGGATCTATTGTAGCAGCCCGGATCCTCACCTGGCAAAGGGTACTGAGGATCTATTGTAGCAGCCCGGATCCTCACCTGGCAAAGGGTACTGAGGATCTATTGTAACAGCCCGGATCCTCACCTGGCAAAGGGTACTGAGGATCTATTGTAACAGGCCGGATCCTCACCTGGCAAAGGGTACTGAGGATCTATTGTAACAGCCCGGATCCTCACCTGGCAAAGGGTACTGAGGATCTATTGTAACAGCCCAGATCCTCACCTGGCAAAGGGTACTGAGGATCTATTGTAACAGCCCGGATCCTCACCTGGCAAAGGGTACTGAGGATCTATTGTAGCAGCCCGGATCCTCACCTGGCAAAGGGTACTGAGGATCTATTGTAGCAGCCCGGATCCTCACCTGGCAAAGGGTACTGAGGATCTATTGTAGCAGCCCGGATCCTCACCTGGCAAAGGGTACTGAGGATCTATTGTAACAGGCCGGATCCTCACCTGGCAAAGGGTACTGAGGATCTATTGTAACAGGCCGGATCCTCACCTGGCAGGAAGGTATCCTCCAACTCCACTGCTGATAACGACAACTCCTCCAATGCTTTATAATATATACAGGTTCTGAAGTCGAGTGTTTTATAGGTTTATGTTGATTACTGATAAAACAATTTCAAGTCTGGTTCTGTTTGTGCTGCATAAAACTAATGCATCGATAATAAGTTACGGAGTTTTAAAATCAATAACAACTTGGCACTATTTCAGCTGGTGTTAAATGGTCCTCAACGGTTCCTCGTAGCAGTTTTACATGTAAATAAGGATATAATATGGAGACCAGTTTTAATTTTCAGGATTTTTCCGTTTTAGCACATACAAAACTCGATATTCGATAACATTATGTTACAGGTATATCAGAAGGTAAGTTTTCTAGTTTCATATCGTTCCGGTTACAGAATTATCTCGGACAAACGAAACTTGAAGGTATGCGCTAATTCGAGCGTGTACACATTGTAAAGGAAGTAATGTCATTTATTGATTGAAAATAAATAACAAAGTAAAAAAAAGTATTAAATTACTAAATTGAAGAAAATGAAAGTAAAATAAATAAGTTAACCAGGGAATACCAAAAACACAAATTATGATGAATATACATTATCTATATGGGTATATACATTACATTCAATGAGACCAGAGTCTGGTATCGAGAAGCCGCCGTTCGATGAACATATTGACTAAATATAACCAGAACTATCTGAGGGAGGATCTTTCGTATTTTGTATATAGATTGTGTATAGATTCCTTATGGCAAGACCTTGTATACAGTGGTGTTTGATCTTGTGACCTTGGAGTTTGACCCATCTTTTAAATCACCCCTGACCTATTCAGTATCCCATGAACTATTTAAGGTAAGACTTTCATATTTTCACATAGATTTTTTTATGGCAAGACCTTACTATTTTGTGAAATTTGACATAGGAGTCTGACCTACTTTTTAAATCTCTGATTTATTTAATATATTCTGAAGTATTTAAGGTAGATCTTCCATATTTAGTATAAAGATTTCTTATGACAAGACCTCTCATTTCATACTATGACCTTTGATCTTGAAATTGGACTTTCTTTGAAGAAAAGGTGACCTGTTATATATCTTTGGAAGTATTCAATTTAGAGTTGTCATACTTTTCCTATAAATTCTTTATGGTAAGATCTTATGATATAATCACATTTGATCTTGTGACCTTGACCTACTTTTAAAAAAAACCCCTGACCAAATCAATTTATCCTGAAATGTTTAAGGTAGAGTTTTCATATTCTGTACATAGATTCTTTAAAGGTACGACTATGTTATACTTGTTTGACCTTGTGACTAGAAGTTTGGCCTACTTTTAATAAAAATCTGACCTATTCAATACTTCCTGAACTATTGAATATCTCATGAACTATTTAATAACTCCTGAACTATTCAATACCTCCTGAACTATTTAGATAGAGCTTTCATATTTTGTATATAGATTTCTCATGGCAAGGTCTTTCACACTGTACCATGATCTATGACCTTGATCTTATCCAGAACAGCAAGATCATGTTAGTCATATTGGCGTTGATGCATTTCTGAGTTATGTGAATTCATTTTCAGTTATGTTATGACCCTTTGGGGTTAGGTTGGGACTACAATATGGGGTAAATTTTTTCCATGGGAATAAAGATTGATTTTTTTTTAAAAATCACAACAGCTTTACAATGGCAATGCCACGGTAACTCAAGTGAGCGATGTGGCCCATGGGCCTCTTGTTTAGAGAAAAATGTGAACTGATCCCGGCTATCTCTATTATTTAGTAAATTACCCGGTATTTCTCGTTGGAAGTTTCTTGATTTGATTAAAGACATCTTGTGTTAAGACCTAGAGTTTCTGAATTGTGAAAATGACAGATTATATGATATAGATATAAAGGGGACACATTTTGATCAGAAACGTTTATTTAAGTTTTCGGGTAAGGTGTGTTAAAAATCAAATACTGTATGACATATTCTTTTGCTCTGTGTTATATACGTGTACGGTTTCTTGCAGTTTTCAACGTTTGGCAGCATGATGCGTGATTCAGAATTGTACGCGAGACAAGACAGTGGGTATCCGCAGAGCCCGGTTACCTTGGAAACTCGTGATATAAGAAAGAACTACAAATACTTAAAGAGAGAAATGCCAGTCGATCTCCTCCTAGATTATCTTGTTCAACACTATATCCTGGAAACAGATGAAAATGCGTACCTCATGAGTAAATGTCGTGCGGTGAAATGTGATTTTATTCTACGTAAATTGTTGCGACATCCGGAAAGTCTGCAAGATTTTACAAAATTGATATTTGTTTCGGAGGAGGAGGAATTTGAATGCTTTCGGTCTCTAGGCAATTCTCTTCCGTCTGCTAGACCTCCAGATACAGCGAATCAATTTCTTGTTGGAGAAGGTGGGGTATATAGTTCTGTCGTTCTGCTTCAATAGAGAAGGTGTAATTTCTTAATGTACTGATTCATCGCGGAAAAAAAAAATTTTCAACACTCTTCATAATTTTCTCCAGTAAAAACTTTGTTGATTTATGTGTTTGGCAGTGTTGTAAAATCGCTTCCGCTTGTGGGGTACTATTTAGTGAAGAGAAAAATTAATGCATTCAAGGGTCTTGATTTCGTGATTGAATATGTACAGGACTGTAACTCACTGCGGAAAATTGGGATGGTCAATCCAAATTCCCAGAGAGCTACAGTCCTGCAGCTACATTGGTTGACGAGTTGTCGTTCTTGACGAAAAATAAGTTCAGTATAAGACGGACGATTTTTTTTCCTTCAGGTTTCACCCCTGCAACAGTGTACAGAAATTTGACAAACACGAAAAATCGAGAAGATCTTATTAGAGAAATCAGTAAAAGGGTCTCGAGTGTAAGCGCCAGTATTGTAGATGACTTTTTGCAGGAAGAAGTTATTTCTGTTAGCGATCACGAACAAATATCGGGACTGAAAAACACAGACGAAGCAGCTGATATAATCTTAAATGGAATAATGAACAAAGAGCCAACATTTTACCTGAAACTTCTCTCAATATTACAAACCTATGCAGACAAGGGAGAAAAGGTTTCGTATCTTGGAAATCTCCTGAATCGCCTCAGACAGAGTCCGGAAGTAGAAAATGAACAAGAAGCTGCGTGTGGTATAAGGAAATAATTCAAATACAAAATATACATGTATATATTTTAAAGTCTTTCAATGAAGTTGATGGAATGAATGATGCATTTTTCTTCTCTTTGTAGCACACACGGATATGACTGTTAAATTAGAGCACGGGAAAATGTCTTTCTATAGCAAAGGTCTATGAAACTTTAAAATTATTCGTCAGTACAGCTCCAACAAATAGTTAATCTTTTAATTGTCAAAAGATATATACAATCTTACAAATAATTGGAAAATCGATTTGTTTTGCACCGGTATACACTCTTTCCAAAACAATTTTTCTCCATTTTAAAGATCTGGCAGTGGATAAGATACAAAATGTAGAAATAAAGATAACGGACCCAGATGGCAAAGTAAAGATACTTACTAGTAACGTTATAATCAAAACGATTTCCGATACTGAGGAAATGGTTGCTCAGGGAACTCACTCGACTTTTGGATGTATATCGACGGGATCCGTCATAATCGTACTTCAGACCGAGTCTGACAAAGCAATGACGAAACTCCAGCGCTTCATAGAAAACGAGGGTATTTCCAGATTCTTAAGCCGATTATTTGAGTCCATCAGTGTCCAGAGAATTCTGCCCAAAGACAAGTACAGAATAGACGTGCAGGTCAGAAAATTGCAGGAGCCCACAGCAGGTATGGGTATTTACATGAGGAAAAAAAAAAACTCCAGAAAATTACAGGAAAGTGGGTTGTACAATCTTATGTATGTAAAAAAATATATATATTTTCTTCTTTACATTAGAAAGCCCTACATGTATCATCAAAGTTTAAAGGCAAATTGAATTTTAAGAAAAGAAATTTTGGAAATTTCTCATACTATACAAGCTAAAGGTAAGGAAGTTTTTTTGGGGTGGGTGGGTGTTTTTATTTTTACAGACACTTATCTCCCCGAATCAGAGTTCAAGTACCACGCTTGTTTGAAGAGATGTCACGACTTTCTGCTGGAGGAGCTAGAACCACGGAACCTGTTGAGAGACGAAGAAATTGCAAGACTATGCCATCCAGTATTAGATCAGATAAAACGACCAAGTACGAGGACAGCAAAAGTGGAAATATTCTTAGAATATCTTAAAGATCAACCCGAGAATAAGATAAAGTTAGTAATGGAAAAATTGAAAGAGAAAAACTTGTACATATATGGACAGATGTTTCCAAATATCGACAAATATCAGGATATAGGTAAATGATTCATTGATCATATGTCACATTTGATACTGTGGAATCATTATTGTTGGTGGGGGTCCAATGATCGTGATTTCGTGGGTACTTTTTACTAACGAATATACGTCCTCACCAACCAGTTATTCTTTGCGAAAGCTTCTATAGTATAATGTTGTATATTATTAAAATGAAGTTAACCATGGAAATTCCATCCCCACGAACTAGTAAATATTTTGCTACCCACGAACATTGGCCCTCACGAACATTAATGATTCTACAGTATCCATCTTAAAAGTTCATGGGGTTTTGTCTCAATGTATTTTAAAACCACTGTGAATTGATTTGATATAAGAAGAAGGAGGAAATCTCTTTTTGGTATCGAATTAACGCGCCACATAAAGGAATCCAGAAATCATTTTAACAATCAAATTAATATAGATAAGTCAAAACTCGATTTCGGAGTTGTATCGCTATTGTAATATCACACGCATGAGAAAACAAGCGTAGAAAAGTTTATAAAAAACATATTTATTTTCAAAAATACTGATTCCACGATTAAATTTGAAAGTCATGGAAGAACTTATTTCTAAGACTAATCAGTGCTCGGTACTACTCCGAAGACATTTTAATTTTCAGACGTTGAATTAGTGAGGAGAAATATTTTGGGCAATTTAACAGAACTGTTAAACGAAGTCAGTGTTCTCGCAATCCAGACTCCATTCTTAAGCACTGGTATCATATCAGTAGAAGAGTTAGATTCTCTACACGCAAACTGTGAAAGCACTAGAAGAAAAAGAATGGAGTTTATAAAGATGGTTCTGCACAGAGGGGAAGTAGCAATCAAAGTGTTCCTTTGTGCTCTGGAGATTACATGTGGTGAAGAGAGAGCGCTGGATCTTCTACAGCAAAAAGAGGTCTGCAGCCGAAGTGATAGTAAGTCCACTGGTTGTGATATAACAATGACTGGTTTTTATATAGCACCTTTTCCAGCATATGCTGCTCAAAGCGCTTCACAATACATTATTACTTCAGCAGACTTTATACCATTCCAGAGCTTTCTCAGTACAAACTGCCGTTAAGGCGCTAGAGGACTAACATTCTCACAATATCTTTCACTGTCTATAGTCAGGTACCCCGTTTACATTTGGATGGAGTGAGGAAATTCGTGTAAAGTGCCTTTCTCAAGGACACAACGTCGGTCCTGCCGCGGTCAGGACTTGAACCCACAACCTTTCGGTTGAGAGTCTAACAGCCTAACCACTAGGCCACCGACTCCATCATTATAGACTGATCAGAATAAATGTAAAAAAAAAATGCATTGTGCATCTTCCTGATTGGCAGTGGTGGTTTTGTTTTTATTTATTTTTTTTTTCATTGTAGTATAATGTGGTACAGTATTCATTGTTGCCTAAAAACTACAAGATCTAAAAGTAATTGTAGACTATAATGTAGTGTGAAATTGCACTTTCAAACTAACTAATGGAGCACAAATTCAAACCGACCAATCATGTACAAATTCAAAGCAACCAATCGCGCGCAGATTCAAACCAGCCAATCACGCACAAATTCAAACCAACCAATCGCGTACAAATTCAAACCAACCAATCACATACAAATTCAAACACACTAATCATGCGCAGATGCACGTGTAGCAACCACTGCTGTTCTCTAGCTGTTCTGTCTTGTTGTGTGACAACTACGAGAGAAACAGAAAATTTGAAACGACAAGAGTACCCCAAAAAGCTCAAACATGAAAAGTACGGGTTAATAAATGATGATTATTTTAAAATATTTTCTCAGTTAAAGAATGTCGATGAAATGTTCGTTGCTTCTACGGGATATGTACGTTATCTTAGTTCACAAGGAGATAAATCACAGATATGTTCATTTTATTTCTTTTCGATAAATCGATCCTAATTAGTAATTAATAATTATTTTTTCAAATCTTCGTGTGTTCTCAATACAGTAAGTGTATATGTATCCATGCTGTTTGACAGTGACTTTGGTGAGATGAATTTTACTATTCAGCAAGTAATAGAAATCTACGTCATAGTAGAATATATATTAATATATTCTTACAATTTTATATAATTTTCAAATTCGATGTAATACCAATAAACTACAGTGTGTTTGTTGAAATGTTGGTTACCATAGACAACGGACGGGAGTCACGTTGTTCAATCGCCCTTGGTAATAATGGCGGAAGTTAAAGTACCAACAATCTGTTCATTTGTTTCACACATTTCGGACTAGGATTAGATTCACAGAGAGTTTCGTAAAATTTTGAAAGCATACAATCATTCCACAAGTTTCCTAAGAATTTAACGAAATTATATATCAGCGGTAAAATATTTCAAACAAGGGGTGCACATATTTATTGCCAAAAATACAGTGATGATTTAAAATCATATTTCAGATGTGGGAAAGCATTCCAAAATTGAATACGAGGCTTTTAACGCAGAGAATGGGTTACTATTCAAAGGACGATTTGTGTTGGAGTTTACGACAAACAGTTAGTGTTCATTAGTCCGATACATATCTTTCATATGATCTTATTTTGGACCAATCTTTATTTTTATCAATCAGCTAGTTATGAAACTGAACATTGATTGCGTTCATAATGACATATTTCAACTACTGTAATTCGTAATATAGTATTATTATGTCTTTCATCTTGAACAGCTCGGTATGAAATACGAAATGAAGAATGTCTATACATTAGAGAAGACGAGGAGCCCACAGAGAGTGAATATCCGGGTCGCCAGTCACAGGAGTCCTCCTCAGACAGTGTCAGTAGCTGTTTTTTTTAGTTCATAGATGGCTGTAGTCGTAGGAATGTCACGTGATAAGCACACGTAAGAACAACGTACGCGTTATGAAAATTTCTTTGCTCACGACGCAATATTCATGCCACGTGATATTTTTGAAAGTGATATTTTCAGTCTCATTGTAACTTTCCGTAATCGTCCATCAACTTGATGAAACAGCCAATGAACAACAAGATGAATGTCTGCTTCATTAGAATGTGAATGAGATGAACTCATATACATGGGTCATATACGTATATTAAAAAATCATTTCTACGTGTAATCTACATATATATATATATATATATATATATATATATATATATATATATATATATATACACGAAAAGTTCACATATATATACACGAAAAGTTCACATGACCTACAGGGTGTTTCAAAACATCTCATTAATTAGATGTAGATTACCAAGTCGATCTTCAACGGAAACGCTTTACACCGCGACTCAAATAGTTAGTTACTAAATGACGGTAACCTCTTTTCAAAAGAACCAGTGTAACTTGATGAAATAAAACAGATATTGAAATACTTGTAAAGCAAAGGCGATGTACATTACGTTAGGTATATTTAGTCCCGGATGAAATCTGACCGCATGCATTGCTTTCTCTACACCGTATATAACTTGTAAGATATTTGTACTGGCGTTGTGCCTAACGCGGAGATGTTGTCATATTGTTGACTGCGTTCATAAATGAAGTGCATAAAGAGACGAGAAAACAAATATCGTAAAACCTTGTCATAAAATGAGTGAACAACTTAAGATACATACAAGTTTTATGATAGATTGTTCAATACTAATATTTTCCCCATGCCACATTTTAAAAAGAAAGTAACACGTAGAATTATCCAAAATTAAGATGATTTTGAGAGATCATGCGCGCCCGCTTAACCTCTACACATTTCTCGGAATTAAGCGTCTCCGTTACACATTTTCCAGAACTCATACGTGTTCCGTCACACATTTCTCATAGCCTAGGCGTGTTCCGTCACACATTTCTCATAGCATGGTGTGTTCCGTCACATATTTCTCATAGCCTAGGCGTGTTCCGTCACACATTTCTCATAGCCTAGGCGTGTTCCGTCACACATTTCTCATAGCATGGTGTGTTCCGTCACATATTTCTCATAGCCTAGGCGTGTTCCGTCACATATTTCTCATAGCCTAGGCGTGTTCCGTCACATATTTCCCATAGCATGGGTGTGTTCCGTCACATATTTCTCATAGCCTAGGCGTGTTCCGTCACATATTTCTCATAGCCTAGGCGTGTTCCGTCACATATTTCCCATAGCATGGGTGTGTTCCGTCACATATTTCTCATAGCATGGGTGTGTTCCGTCACATATTTCCCGTAGCCTAGGTGTGTTCCGTCACATTTTTAGCATAAACTTTTAAGCAGAACTTAACAGTGTTCTGCCGCACATTTCATTGTTATTAACACTCGTTACAGGACCCAAACAATACTTCTACGAGCAATGCACGGAGCGGAACAGCTGGAAATATATCTAACAAAAACACAAGGATTGCGAAACTTGAATCCGATTGTTCGGAGATACTTTCGTGAGTAAATAAATGTTTAAGAAGCTGGGTTTTTTTTTAATCCATCGCAATTCATTGCAAGAGTGGATATAGTAACGGGACCCTTTGTGTGTGTGTGGGGGGGGGGGGGGGGGGGGGGGAGTATGTGTGTAACGCTGAGCTTGTACCTCTGCTGACCACACTTTTTACTATGGAACTCCATAACTGCATTTTATGGGTGTGTTTCATGATAAGGTGCTGTTTTATACCGCCCTAGTTTACTCAAGTGACCTGTTGCAATTCGTCAGCGTCCGTCGTGCATTAACAATTGAACATTTTTAGCTTCATCTTGATAAATATCATCCCAATTCTTTTCAAATTTGGTATGAGGCATCTCTGGGACAAAGGGGACATACATTTTAAATTTCAGGACTCCTGTGCCCCTGGGGGTAAAAACTGCCAAACATTGACCAATATTTAAAATATCCTCCTATGTAAAACTGCACATCAATAAAAAATGCATTGTGATGTAGAGCAGGAAGGCCTCTACCAAAATTAAAAATTTCAGGATCCCTAGGGTAGAGGTTCTGACTCCAAGGCGGAGCCAAACTGTTCATGTGTAAAACATATAATTTTTTGTGACATATCTTTCTTTCTCCAGAGATCTCAACTAAAAAGCAACCTTGCTAATATAAATGTACCTTTCAATTTGGATATATTATTAAAGGAAAACTCCTTGTGGTCATATGGATAAAAAATTGTAAAATGTTTCACCGTTTATATCTACATATCAAGTCAACAAGCCTTTGAATAGTGTAATATTTCAATATTTGAAATATATGTATTGATTTCGTATCATTTTACAAATATTGTATTTATCTATTTCCATCAACATACCTGTATGATTGCCTACACTTATTTCTTATTGAATTATTCAATGAGCTGAGCACACACACATACTCTCTCTCTCTCTCTCTCTCTCTCTCTCTCTCTCTCTCTCTCTCTCTCTCTCTCTCCAAGCAGTAGTAGATAACTGAATATACTTCTTTATTATTGGCGTTTTCCTTTCTTTTCTCCTGTATTACGTGTTTGACTCCTAAATGCACAATATGATAGCATACTTTACAATATAATCATTTATGCATAATATTTATTACACTGCTTTGACATTGAAAGGAGAGGGTATTTATAGGCTTTCTGTTGCCTAATCCTGTTCAATTATTTAATGAATATTTTTTTAAAAACAAAACATAATAATAACTTCTTTTGTGCTATTGATACTAAAGTAAAACGAAACAGACCTGTACACTCGTACCAAAATTGTAAATTTGATGATCCCAGGGTAAGAGTTTTTGTACAAGGTTGGGGACCAAAGTGGTCAGTAATTAAATGCGTTAACAAGTGAGCACTTTTAACTTCTTGAGAACTATCCATCCAAATTCGCTTACCAAAGTACCACCGTATCATGAAAGAACCACAAAATATTTTTTTTTTAAAAGCATATAAGGCAGTTATGGCGTTCCATAAAGAGAAGACGAACTTTATCGAATTTGGGGTAAAAAAGTGAAGGAGATTATGAAGCTGTATGGTAAAAGTTTGTAAATACTCTACAGGCAACATTGTTTGCTTTATTGATTTCGTACTTCACACGTAGCTTTGTTATCAGAAGAGGAAGAAATCTATTGATTTTGAGGTCCAAAAGTTAAGGTCACTACGGAACTTCATAGAAAAGGCTTGTAGACATGTAGACATTTAACATGTAGCCCTTGTTATCAAGATTTAAAGAACCCTATTGATTTTGGGGTCAAAAGGGCAAGGGCATTATAAGACTTCCTAGAGGAAGCTTGTAGACACTCTACAGTCACATTTTTTGCTCCATTGATTTCTTACGTCACATGTAGCATTGCTATCAAGTGAGGAAGAACCTTATTGATTTTGAGGTCAAAAGGTCAAAGTTCACTGCTGAATTTTACATAAAAAAACTTGTAAGACATTCATTGTGAGGATATATTGCGGAGCTCTTGTCATGTTTCTGTTGTATTTTTGTAACTGGCTGAAATGGTGGTTAATTTGGAGGATTCTTCTTACAGGAAGCTGACTAGAAAACTTGGAAGAGTAGAGGACGTTCAGTCAGTGAAGACTATTTTCTCGAAACATTTAGACGACTATGCACAGATGGTAAATATTACTAATAGTTGCGTGCGAAAGTTAGTAAAAAGTTTTTCATGTCTAGTATAATTTAATTCGCTATCCCAGCAACTTTCTTTGAACAATTTGTAAATTTTATTTGAGGATGAAGTTAAGAAGATGTATCCACGTAAATATGATAAGATAAGAGACGACTGCGTGAGACTTCACCAAGCTTTGAAAGACTTGCAGAGTTTGAGTAAGTGAAATTGTGTAGAGTTAAAGGTCATTATTTAAAATGAATTTTGAGTAAGTCACACACAGTCACCTTTACACTGTACGCACATAGAACAATTTTCTGACAGAGAGTAAGATTGTACATTATGTTTCATCTGAACACATCTAGTCAACAATACTGGTATAAAAAAAGATTCGAACCAAGATCTAACAATATAGAAGTTCCTCTCCGACCGTTATGTACAAATATGTATACGTCTATAATTTCGTAATATCATCAAACAATTTTTAAAAAGCAGGATATGTGGTCACCGAGACGAGTGACGGATTTGACACGGGGGAACATAGGGACGAAGTCCAGGTACCTCGGCTTGAACCAGATTTGGAGGTAAACTACACTGTTGAAAGTTACTGGCTTAAAGAAGGGTTAAATTCTATCAATTTGTATATCATTAATTATTTATACTTTTAGACTATATCAACGTCCGGAATGATATTTCCTTTTGGAAGGCAAGACATCGTTACGTCAACAGATGACAATTCAGGAGGCAAGTACATAATCAGAATATTTAACTGAAATGAAAAATGACTTCTTCTCATGAAGCACGAAGCATGTGATGATGTCCAGATTGTGTTCAAGGCCAATTGTAGTATAACTTATTGAGAAAATGAATGGTGGTAACATTTCATCTACCATAATGGCCTCCAGCGATCTAATCATGGTATGATGAATTAACAAGCGTGGGACATTGGAACGCAGTCTTTGGTAAGTGACAAAGGTATATTGTTTCAAGCAAAAAATGAATATGCGTATTGAGTTTCGCTTCTCATGCCCATGGCAAGGGCACGGTTTTGCAGTTGTCCCTGAGTACATTTCCTTTCTACTCAGATTGTGTAATTAGGCAATAATAAGATTCAATATATCAGAGGATATAAGCAGAGAGGTATGAAATTAGTCAACTTTGCTAACACACAACGCAACGAGAATTCCGAGCAAGTACGTAAAAAAGTGAAGATAATTAACATAAATATATCCTATGAAAAATACAAAATTGCGAGTAGGGTGAACATGGACCCCTGGGTACACTAGGGGTGGGATCAGGTATCTAGGAGGAGTAAACGTCCCTGTTGACTGGTGTCACGCGCCGTGAATCCTATATTTTGATAAATGAAGTAATCCGTATCCGCATATGGGCATAAAACACGCCAGACAGCGTTCTACTCAATGACAGGTTGTACTAGCAAATTAGATCGTATAACGACCATAGAATTTACGAAATACTGACTTTAAACGAGACTGTTAAAACCCCGTAAAATCAACTTATTCGTCAGTAGCCTGCCTCGAATTTAAATAGTGATCATGCGCAGAATGTACGCTCGCGTATCGAATCAGTTGAAAGTCGTGAACAACATCTGCAGGTGATGATGGAATATCGCTATGGCTGTGATTGCTACATGAATGTGAGAAGTTGGCAATGGTAAATGAAGTCATCACGTATGTCATAAAGTCGAGTTGCTAGTTTGGCGGTAACATCCATCTTCAATAAAATATCCAAATATGAAACAGATGTAGAAGACTTCTGTGGTTTCTTTTATTTCGAGTTCACTGGGATATTATATCGAATCGACGTATAAATGAAATTAAGTACAGTATAATAAAATCATATTTTGGTTGCATAGGTTTACTAACATTTCCAGAGATCCATGGTTTTACATTATATAATCAAAAAGCTGGAGTAATTGGTGCTATATTTCAGATACCACGGAAAGCAATTCTGAAGAAGACGACGATGAAGAAGAAGAAGAAGAGAATTTAAATGTTCTTAATCGACAATCTTCAAAATATCAAAGGTGAGTACAAGTAAAATGTAAATCACAGAACCTGCCGTACCTTATCTCTGTACTAAGTATTTAGTGCTTTTAGCTAGTTCTCATGTGGTTCATGCAGGAATTGAAACAAGGCAAATTTTCATTTTTCTTGAACGGGACATTAAACAACACACAACCAACCACCCATTGAATTTTTAAACAAAGATAGTGAATAATGCAAAAATAAAGGTGGTTTCCTGGGAAAATTTCGTGGTAAATATTTTTTCAGCAATTTTAAAACATTTACGAGTGCTATGAGTGAAAGATTTTCGAGAGGGACGTTGAACAATATACAGCCAATCAATTAAAATTTGCAAATACATATATTTATAAAATTCTTTAAACATTTTGGATATCCTATGCCCTTAATGTTGCGAGCATTTTAAACATATAGTGATACAGTAAATCTATTTTATAGCTTCTTGATAGCCAAACTATATAACATCGAAACAGTACAATCTGTTATGGAAATTTTTCGGGACATGGCTGAAAAAGACATCCAACTGGTAAGACATACACTGTACATGAAATAATGTTCCCAGACTTCTTGCATTATTAGTGTATTTTACCTTGACGTACTTTCATTTCACTTCATTACTTTTTAATTTTATGTACATTGTAATTATCATGAGGACAGTACCCTTTACCTTAAAAAGTAAAGGCTTACATAGGGTATTCCTAATTCGTATTATGTTTTGCATTGTCAGATATTATTTAGATGAAACCTATTGGGTAAGATTTAAGTCCAAACAACATAACGTATCTAACAAACAATCTTATTTTGCGAAGAGAACCTGTCAGTAAATAGAATGTTGTTTGACGTGTTTTATACCAATTGTGAGACCGTTCTTTACATATTGATTTGGATTACTACAGATTACTCTGTTTAATGGATCAAGATAGAGCGCTCACAGCCGGTATGATCGGTCAACAGGGGATGATTACTCTTCCTAAGCACCTAATCCCACCTCTGGTATATCCAGGGGCCCGTGCTTGCACAGCTCTTTTTTTTGTGTAACAGAGACTGGTTTGTGCCTCTGACAAGAATCGAACCCGGGACCTCTGGCATGACAGTCCAGTGCTCTACCGATCGAGCTAAAGGGTTAACCCACTAGCCCGAGATAGTAGGAAGATCATGTATCAAACACTACCACATTGTCCTCCTCTAGATAGAGAGGCGTCCCGACTCTCCATGAGTGCCAGCGCCTGTGGGGCGAAGTTCTGGAGGCAATCACTTTCACCCGCCAGAGATTACCCGGGTCCCAACGTGGGTGCCAAATGTAACAGAAATTGATTTGTGCTTCTGATGAGAATCGAATCCGGGACCTCAAGCACGACAGTCCAGTGCTCTACCGATCGAGCGGTAGAGCACTGGACTGTCGTGCCAAAGGGCCCGGGTGCGATTCTCAGCAGAGACACAAACCAGTCTCTGTTACATTTGTATTCCTTTTAGAAGTACACTGTTCGTTATCTTCACCTTTTCATTTGTGAAGTTTTTCGTGCTAAGATTGATCTGTCCTGTATAGTGCTACAGTTATTTCCCTTTTCAAATAATCACATGGTTTTCTAGTTTATAGAAACATGACACACTTTTCCCGACTTTGTAATGGAATATTTCATACTGGAATAAGAAAACCCACACCCTATAACGAAAATACAATAGACGACTTATTTAAAAGATGTTAATTATGATACCCCCCGGGATGCATTGTTCTGGTTGTCGTAAAAAATATAATAATGCATATACAATGATATATATTTCATGAAAAATATTTTGTTAAATTTATTTGAAGATGGCCATAAAGAATATATTGAATGAAGAACAATATAAGAAACTGGAAAAGTACATAATCAAGCTGCAAGACATTAGCGAAAAAATAGAGAAGATAGGTTGCTCTGCGGACGTAGCATAAAGGACAAGTCAAAGGATAAAGACGGCATTGCACAGGTGTTTAGGTCAACCCCTCGTCATGACTGAGTGCAGAATTCTAATGTGGAATAAATATATCCAGCCATAGCAAGACACACAGACAGCAAGGAGGACGCAGTGATGCCTTCACTTGACGAATCGATGCCTTCACTGCCACCAATGGTCCAATTGTTTGTCTCGTTATTACACTTCTCTGAGGAACAGAATTTGACACAGTCAATGTTGGGATTGCTATATGTACACTCTTTCCCAGTGTAAATGTAAGGATCGCAACGGCGAAGGACGGACTTCACTCTTCCGGTTTCTAGTGAATAGAAAAGGTCAAACAAATCCATTAATAATAAAGAAATTATTGAGGTTCATTATTGGTTATATATATATATATATATATATATATATATATATATATATATATATATATAGTCCCCTATTTGTAAGTGGCCGAGTGGTTAGAGCATCGCACTCAAATCCACAAGGCCTCTCACCTCTAGTCGGCGCGGGTTCGAATCTCGCTCGCGCCGGTATATGTGAGAAAGTTTGCTAGTTTACTTTCGGAAGGTCGGTTGTCTCTTCCCAGGTACATTTTATCTGGTTCTCTCCTCCACCAATAAAAACTGGATGCCACCATATAACTGAAAAATTGTTGAGTGTGGTGGAAAACAACAATCAATCAATCAATCCTATTTGTAAACGTCATTTGTATATTACATTCCAAGTTCACTAGTTCATTGCTTACTTTGATCAATCTGTTCGCGATATGAACACGGCCAGCTGCTGTTACAGTGCATGAACGTCGTAATGGACTCGGTGTCATTTAGGCACTGTAAATCTTGATCCATTTCGAAATTAACACCAGAACACAACAGACAGGTAAAGTACTTAACGTCGTCGGTACTGGAGGCCACTGTAAGGGAAGATCCAATATTTGTAAAAGGGACAAATTAAAGCAATTTCATGGAACAATTCACTGGTAGCTAATTTGAATAGTTTGGCGAACGTTTTTTACTAGTTGGATCACGGATCCGCCGATCATATCTTTTTTTACTTTTGGAGAGAAAAAATTGCAATCCCTCTAGCCAACAGTAATAGATATAGATGCAATAAAAAATCAAAACGATTACAACCCACGTGAAAAGTATAAATCGATAAATTGATTTAATTCACGGATTGCCTGATCTTTCGCTTTTTTTATAGATCGGGTTAGGGATGCATTTTTTTCCCGTTACATGCGCCATGGGTTCGAAGTTTGTCTAATGAATAGAGTGTAATAATTTCACATTTTTGCGAGTTGTCTCGGTGACAATGAAATGTCGTTTCAAGTGTCTAAAACAGTGTTGTCCTAAGTTCAAGACTGATAGATAAACGTAGATCTGACGTGATCTAAAAGAGAGTTGACTCGATGGTTGCGCCGTCCTTATTTAAGATTTGTCCAATCAAAATGAACTATTGTAGTTCCGTATATTTAAAAGTATATATTTTTTTCATGCGCGATTTTTCTCATTTCCCCTTCTATTTTTCTCTAATGTTTTGTACCTCTGATTAGGAAGTTTTGTGTACTTTGTAGAAATAATCAGTTGTTTACAGTGGAACTATTGGATGGTGGTAGCTAAGGCTACTTCACTAGTTGCATTCAGGCTGTTTACATACGTGTGAAAAACACCTGAATTTGAGTGTAGTCATGATTACAGGTAGAAAATTTTATTTTTCTAGAAAATGCCGTGTAGGGTGTTGTTTTTCCGGTGTCAGTAGACGAGACAGGTAACATAGAAAAGTTTGGATTGCGTCATGTGGCATCAATTTTGCAAACTGATTTTAAATGATTTTTTCCCTCTATAGAAATATATTATTATTATTATATTCACTTATATAGCGCACGTATAGTTTCTATGCCCTTTACAGGTGTTGTCCTAATGAAGATGAAACACTTATAAAAAGAACTGTTAAGATTAAAATTGACAAATTATTACTAAAATAGCGATAAGACACCAAAAATGCTGTGTAAAAGTATGGCAGTCAGATGTCAGGACAAGAAATACATACGTAGTCTATGATGTGATATTGATTTATGCTAAAATATATTCACGTTTGAACAGCAGTGTTTTGACTTTCCTGCGGAATATAGTGAAAATAATTACCGGTGTGATACCTTAATGTGACAGAAGTTTTATGACGTAAAATATAGATCGTGAAATAATAGACAAGAGCCCCCAGAAGGCCAAAGACAGAGAAACCATTAAATCACCACTTGCATTTGTCTAAAACAAAATAAATAAAAAAACATTCTAAATATAAAAGTCATTTTAGTTTTCAATTTTCAGAGGTGCTTCAAATTTTGTTTGGTTTATTTGGTTTTTGGGGTGTTTTTTTTTCGTTGTTGTTGTTTTTGTTTGGGTTTTTTTTTGGGGGGGGGGGGTGTTTTTTCTTTATTTCGACCGACCAATTCAACTTTCTTTTTTTTTTTTGAAAATCCGTAATCTAATTAATCAAAAAAGTTTCACCTTAATTTTGCATATTATAAATTCCTATACTGAAATACATAAGAGAGAGAGAGAGAGAGAGAGAATATTACCTTGTACAAATGCTGTAAGAGTGAATGTAAAAACAAAGAACTCGAGCTTGCTTTCCATCTCCTTTGCTGTTGCCGTGTATGGACATTTGACATTCCTTTACTTGTTCACCAAATGTTTCGGTAACTATCGTGTATATCCGCTCAAACTATCTCTCCATCGGTATGTTCGGATGTCTACGCCCGGTTTTCCGTGTTTACCATGGGTTTAGCTATCATCTAATTGACAGTAAACCAAGTGTCTCGAACAATTGTGAGGGATCAGATATTACAAATTCCGATACATTAAACTTCAACGAAACGATTTCTTTAAAAATGTTCCCCAAAATAAAATGTTCCCCAAAATAAATGACATTGTAAGAAAGTTAATTATACTAATTTTCGTAAATTTAATCACCAATCAACTTCAAGCTTTAACATGGGAAAATTTAATTTAAAAAATGAATTACATGTAATTTATTTTTGTTAAGTACATAAATAAATAAATATATATATATATATACAACTTTTATGCATTGTGAAAATTTGAGTTCGAGAGTGCAGTCCATAAAATCCGTATCTAAAAATAATGACGTACAATCACATAACACTTCACAACAAATGTTAGAAGATAAAATGGAATTTTCAGCGTAATGGCCCTTGAACAGAAGTGGTTGTCGCAGTAACCCTCATGATTAGAACCGACTGATATGTTGTTGCAAAGACTCCCCATGCACGAATAGGTGCATGTCAAAAAACCATCTTCCGAAGAGCACCCGTCCTTCGGAAACTCGAGACATGACCGAAAGACGGAATCCACTTCTTTGGTACCTACATTGAAATAATTAAAGATTTTATGCACCAAGAAAAGCTCTCGATTTGGAAAATTCAAATGAACAACAGATGAATATGTCGTCATAGATTACACATTTAAACTCAATTTTCTGTTCATAACAGTGGAATCAGTTAAAGATTTCAAAGACCAGTAAGATCTTTTTAAACGATAAATATATAAAATAAACTAGTATACCTTCTTTTCTCTATTAGTCCCAATGTTTAAAAAAAAATTGTTTACTGTATTCAGTAAAGAAGAGCTCCACTTTTACAGTGAGATTTGATTTTCTGATGGAAACTTTTAAAAGTTTTCCTCACTATTTTGTTACTGATTTTCTATTATTGTCCCACACAGGTCTAGAGCATGATAATGAAAAGAAGCTATGACTGATGCACAGACAGATATAAAGTAGGTGACAAGTCCTCGACACAATTTCAATCCCACCTTTTACATATTTACTTCCGCCCCAGATGAAATAAAACTGATATTGTAAATTGCGCCTACGTAGCCTCTCTCTAAGGTTCTCATAGTATGAAAGCGAGTCCCCTGTGCATTTCTTCGTTGTGTATGCAAAGGATGTCATTAACTAAACCCCTTCCCAATACCCCCATCTTTGTTTTGGAGATGTCGCGTATGGTGTGTACACTCTTTTCATTTTAAAATGTTTAATTGCAGTATATTCACAATCTAGATAGACCGGAAATGAAATATATACACAATATAAAGAGATCGGAAATGAAATATATATCCATAATATAAACGGACCGGAAGTGGACTATATCCAAAATTTAAAGAGACCGGAAATGAAATATATCCACACTATAAACAGACTGGAAATGAAATACACCCATAATGTAATCAACAGATTAGCGGAAATGGTAACACACGTACGTATGTTGAATCTTTCTTCTGTGTAACAGTAATGCTCACACAGTCGGGTGTATTGTCTTATGGATATAACATCAGTGTCGTTGATACATTCTCTCAACATCCACGGCTTGTTGATCGTGAAAGAACACGTGAAACACCTTTTACCAGATGCCGTCGTCATCGCAGCATCAGTCCCTGGAAATAACCAGAAAGAAACACAATTATAGCTGAATGCGTGTTATATTAAAAAAAACATCAAGAGGGTCGATTGTTGTGTTTTAGGTTGATTTACGTTTAATGTCCCTATTGAATTTATAAACATCAGGTATATACAAATTACACATCTGTGAAGAAATATTGGTGTTATTTTGTTGTTGTTTGATTGTTTTACGTCCCGTCGAGAATTTTTCACTTCTATTGAGACTGCTGTAGGTGAAGTACCACAAATTTAGACCTATGCTTAGCGCTCAGGGCCGTAGCAGTGAAGGGTTTTTAACGTGTCAATGCCTACCGTGACACGGGACCTCCGTGTTTAAGGTCATATCCGAAAGACCCGTGATTCTCACTTCTAAATGCCGAGCGTTTGGCGAAGGAGCAATCACTACCTATTTTTCGTCTTAGGTTTAACGCGGCCATGTCATGAGCGGGGCTCGAACTCACGACCTCCCGGTTACGAAGCGAACGCTCTAACCACTGAGCTACCGCGACCGGTGGTGTTATATTGAAGGACGTCAAAAGAAAATAAAGCAGTGGGATGGGGGGGGGGGCATGCAAAGTACCGACCGAAATATTTTGCCCCACGGGTGAGATTTCCTTTATATAGCGTAGATCTACCCAGTATGATGGGTTGGGTTTCTCCTATTTTTCGTGAACACACAAATTAATTTAAAAAAAGTTTTGATGAAACAGAATAATTAAAAGTCATCTGTTGTTAAATGGTTTTTTTTTTAAAAAGTCTAAAAGACCATATCAGAGAATGGCTTGCAATTCTGAAATAATTTAAAATGATGTGAACAGGGACCTCGTGTAGTGATATCAACGATTATTAAACTTCATGTACAGGGAGAAAAATACCCAGGCTATAATGATGAGAGAGACGGGTCGATCTCGTGACGCTTTCTCACAGGGGAAGTAATAGGAGAAATTCAAAAGACTGCTTTGTTGTCTATTTTTGGGAAATAAATTTTAACATAAATATCACGAATGGCAATTAATTTCTCAAGAAAACAGTTGGTAAAAGGGAAAGTATAAAGTCATTGTCTCTTACAACTTTACGTCATCTGACCTGATGAGTATTATTTTCACCTTGAGTAAGGGGAGATAATTTAAAATCCCATTATTTTCTGCTTCATCGAATTCTCGTGCTACCTTCTGTATCGATCACCGGATACCTGTTTAAGACCTAATGCAAAGTACACTAAAACTCTTTGTCCTAATACTATAACAGGATCGTGTATGATTCAAAAGAATTCAAACTTACTTTATTTCTCCTTTACATTTTCCACAAAGTACATTGTATAGTTTAGATAAATGCAAAAATAATCAAAATCAAAATTGTGCGTTTTGTTGAATTTGACGAGGTATTAAATTTTATGTTTGATCAAAGTTTAAACAATGTTATCGGCAAAAAATATAAGTGAATCTAAACCGCTACGATCAAATATGACTTTTTTTCTTACACAAATGCTGACTTTGCACTGAAAAATTTTTAGTTATAAGATATTTGAAAATGTAAAACTTGTTGTCTTTTACAAGATATATGTGAGAAAGTTTGCCAGTTTACTTTCGGAAGGTCGGTGGTCTCTTCCCGGGTACATTGTATCTGGATTCTCTCCTCCACCAATAAAAACTGGACGCCATCAGATAACTGAAAAATTGTTGAGTGTGGCGGAAAAAAACAATCAATCAATCTTTTACACTTTATGCACACTTTGCAAAGCAACGTTTTGCTTAAGATTAAGGCTGTCACGTGTACACGTGTAACCGGTAACGTTTCGTGTTTGGGCTGTAAACGTTTACAAAATCCCTAAACGTTTAAACGATGTCTTATATATGTGGCACAAATCTTGCAGGGTTCAAATTACAGTCTAAATTATTTGAATAATTATTTCAAGTGAATAAACTTATTAAACAAATTGCGAGGGGAAGTAATGAATTTATAAAAGTTTGACTATAGTGTATAGGAACGGTGAACAATTTGCTATGCACACCGGCAACGTCCGTTGCCTCTGAGCGCGTCTTTTCCACAGCGGGTGGAACTGTTACAAAACTGCGCTCCTCCCTTGACCCTGAGAACGTGGACAAACTGATCTTTTTGAACAAAAGATTAAAACATAAAGTGAATAGCGCTGCTCCGGCTGCACGTGAAGTCCATGTTAAAACCGAACCGACGGAAGAAGCCGCGGCACCAGCTCTGCCCTCTCTGGACAATCTAATGTGAAATCACTGAAATGAAAATTTGAAAAATGAAGTTTATTGTGAATTTGTGATCTGTATTGTGCAAATGTTGTACAGTGTGAATAAAATTGAATTCAATTTAAATGCTATCTGGATATTTATGTTCGTGTATTTTTTCTGTCTTATATTTATACTCCGGAACGTCCGGTGACAATCTCTGCATCGTCCATAGAACGATGAAAACTGAAACACAAACATAATGGTCATTAATGGGTCTTAAAATTCTGTGCGTATTTTATTTTATTAAATTATACAACACTTCGTTTAAACGGCAACGTTTCGTTTACAATGCTTCGTTTAAACGTTTACAAAATTTTGTAAACGTGACAGCCTTACTTAAGATATAATTTGATTATAATAGTGATGTAGGAAAGTATCCTTATATTTGTGGTAGATGACCGAGTAACACGTCTTCTTTGATGATAATTTTGACGACCAGCGGCGTGTCCTATAAAATGATGAAAAATCACACTATCTTAAGAAGGTTGGTAAGACCTATGATTTTTTTGAAAATTGAAACTCTGTGTTATGTTCGAAAATGTCGGCATACCCAACAATAGGAAGGGAAAAAAAAAAGAATTAAAATAGAGTAGTCTTCCTATATCGTACTGGTATAGTTTTCATACACAAAATCTGTTTGTTTGTTTTGTTTGTTTGTAATGTAAATCACACTTTCTTCTAATAAGTAGTGTATTAGTATATTATGAATTGAAACTTTCTTGATTTGAATTTAAACAAAACCAAAAAACAAAACAAAAACAAAAACAAAACAAAACAAGAAAACCATAACTAAAATAAAAAAAAGAAAGAAAGAAAGTCAAAAAAGAAAGAAAGAAAAGAAGAAAATAATGCTTACCAGAGAAGCAGCTTATGAATATCCCAATAAAAATAAAGATAATTCTTAAAACCATTTTGAGTTACAAATGCTTGAGTTCTTACATTTGTATCTCAAAGTCCCTTTTAACAATATAGGTGAAAAATTTCATATCAACTGTCACCACTTCTTAGGGGTACACTGAGGGGTAGTATGAAGCGATACCCCCGTGTTTCCCTCTTTATTGGGTAGTTTTGGACAATGTTTTCCTCCGTTATTCCTTTGCGGTAAGAAAGTCAAAGTAGGCAATTCCATTAAAGACAGGAAAGCGTACCATATTTAACTGAAAAAGAAAAACAGCACTCAATTTAACCCCCAAATTTTCCCAAAGGGGTTAATTTGTCTCAATATTTAAGTCATAGTATAACGAAGGCATTCTCCCACCCCGGATCAGAATGTTTGTAAACAGACGGATGGTGGTTTCAAAGATAAAAACCATTAGTTATCTTTATACATCCGAGCCAAAGGAGGAACACGAGATTAGCCTTCGGGTTTGTATGTCCAAACTCAGACCTTTATTTTGTAGAATTCTGATGCAATGCTCATCAAAAGTCAGTCACCAAAGAAAGTGATAATTAAACTGTATATCTGTTCACTGTGTACAAACCGATGGCTGTAGTGTATATTGCAGTCATCAGATAATGGCAGCTGACCTGATTGATAACGGTTTTCCATCCACGACTTTAAACAATTCCTTATCTATCTGAGTTACGTACGATGACGATTAAATGCTGTGGTGTAAGTTCCATATTATGTGTTGTAGTTTACTGGAATTGAAGCATATCAAACGACAGAACGATCTCAGACACCCCACCAAGGGACCCTTTCTCAAAACGATTGATTGTTTAACGTTCGTCTTCACTTAAAGGGAGACGTCGCCATTGCTGGTGAAGGGCTGCAAAATATAGGCCTATGCTTGTTGCTTATGGCCTTTTAACAGGGAGAGGTCTTTATCGTGCCACATCTGCCGTGACACGGGACCTCGGCTTTATCGGCTTCATCTGAAGGACCGCCCCATATAGTCGCCTCTTACGACAAGCAACGGGAACTGAGGACGTATTTTATCCCGGATCCGCACGGGATGAAAACAAACGAAAAAGTTTTCCATTATAAGAGTCAAGGTAACGAACAGTGATCAATCCCGCAAAAGAATATAAGTGAAGAGAGAAGAGAAAACACGGACCACTAGACATACCAGAGGTGGGATTATGTGCCTTGGAGGAGTAAGCATCTCCTGATGACCGATTGCATCCGCCGTAAGCCAGATAATTTGCACGTTAAATTATATTTAGCATTGAACTATCAAATTGAAGCACCCATAAGAGACTTGAATGAATGACTGTTTTAGGAGACGTAATTTCTTTTTAAAATCCGAAACAATGCAATAATGGTATTTATAGGACTTGAAATTCAAGGTCGAAATGAAGTAAGATAGTCATACGCCAAAATTGACAACTTCGTTGAAAATAGCTTTTTCAACGAAAATTTTCAGTTTTTTGTCCCTGCTCCATAAACTGAATTTTCATTAACGTATGTCAAAATACTGAATTCTTTTGACATACTTAGTATTCTCACCTCCGCACGTAGTTTCTTAGCTAAGGACAAGCATTTGTTTATAACCCTATGAAGTGCGCGCTCATTTGTTTCGCTCTAGATTTGTTCAAACACCATGTATATAAACAAACCGGATTTTATTGTAAATACAAAATGTAACCTGTGTAAATTGTTTTATAATCAATTTTACATACCTGTCAGTTTCAATTGGTCAAAATTGTGTCCATGCCCATTTGATATTTTCCATTTTAATTTTCTATCTGTGCGACATATTATTTGTTTCATGTTCTATACCTAATTAAGTTTTGTATGCAAAATACATGTATAAAGAAAAGAAATTGATACGTTTCTCATGCTCATACATATAAGGGGCCCCCTTGGCCGAGTGGTTAAAGCATTGAGCTCAAAATCACAAAGCCTCTCACCTCTAGTCGGTGCGGGTTCAAATTTACTTTCGGAAGGTCGGTGGTCTCTTCCCGGATACATTATATCTGGGTTCTCTCCTCCACCTACAAAAACTGGACGCCATCGGAAGGTCGGTGGTCTCTTCCAGGATACATTGTATCTGGGTTCTCTCCTCCACCTACAAAAACTGGACGCCACCAGATAACTGAAAAATTGTTGAGTGTGGCGGAAAACAACACACAATCAATGACTAGTAGTACATATAATTACAGTAGTATATGCAATCTAAGACTTATATGCACATTATAACAACAAAAAACAAATCACACGTCGTAATTACAGAATTCTTACTACTAAAGGTGTTCAACATTCAGTGAAATATTCGATAGTTCAATAATGAAAGCGTCATATGAATTACGACTCGCCGCATAGCGTACACGATGGTACACGGTGTTGTTCTAAAAGCGAACCCTATTGTCTAAATCACGAAATTATTTATGTTGTTTATGTTATTCTTGAAAATCACCCCCAAGCACTACCTAAACCACTCGGAAACAATTTTCCAAATAATTAGTTATCATAATAAAAGATAGCCCCTCTTTGTATTAAGACTATTTACACAGACGGAGCTAAAAGATAAACGAATGGAGACTGCAAAATTATGATTCAAGTTTGTTTCAAAATGAGACGCATATCTTCTGAATGCGGAACAAGGAAGGGAAATCGGGGAGGGTACTACCCCTTCTTCCTTCAGGTTCAAGTTCCATCCATTTGAGAAGTGCTTTTAAAAAGAACAGGACGGTTTTGCAAAGACTTTCATTACAAAATTTTACTAATAAATGATACGAGGAAGAATCGTTCTCATTCAGAGACAATACACAAGGCCGCTCACCTCTAGTCGGCGAGGGTTCGAATCTCGCTCGCGCCGATATTTGTGAGAAAGTTCGCCAGTTTACTTTCGGAAGGTCGGTGGTCTCTTCCCGGGTACATTGCAGGGTTCGACATTAAGGCACGTCCGACCGACTCAGACTAGTAAAAGCTTGGTCCGGTCTAGTTTATTTTGTGTCAAGGTAGCCCGACTGGTCGTGTAAATATATCCCAAAGTTAAACATAGATAAAATGCATTTAAAAATGATTAATCGAAAATTTCAAAGACTTTAAAAAACACTGTATGTTTATCGCAATCGGCATGTTTTGGTTTCGTTTTCAGTTAAGCTCTCCCCCGAGTTATCTTTCCTTCCGCGCACTCTCTATTGAAATACGCCACCTGGTGACAAGTAATAGTATTTCCTTTTAAACAAATTCGAGTTTACATTGACGACGAGATCCCGATGTCATTATTTGACTTCGGATTTTCGGGAGCCGACCGTGGCGAGAGTTCGGAAGCCAAGAAAACTAAGGGCAGGTCAGAAACTAAGGAGAAATATGAGAAGGAAAAACGAAAGCGGGAATTTTATCCCAAATGGAAAGACGTCCACACGTGGTTAGACTACAGCAGTGAGGAAAACCTTATGTTCTGCATATCTTGTAGGAAATTTGAAAAGGAGGGTCGATTTGTTACAGGTACAAATAATTTTCGCGTTGATGCCATTAAACAACACGAGTCTAGCAAGTGTCATGTTTCTTCTCAAAGAAAATATGATATAGAACGTATGAAAGAGAAATCTAGTACAGTTGTTTGCTCCTACACTGGTGAATTAAATACAAGAGCTACTGAATGCTTAGCCAATGATCCAGACGCATTACGGCCACCTATTGTAGGGGCCCTTGATATAGCTGTCCAGAAATTAAATGAAAATCAAAAGGAAAAGATTTCTCATGCTTTTAATACTGCATATTTCATAGCAAAAAATGAACTGCCGTTCACCCTTTACCCCAAGATACTTGAGCTACAGGCAAAAAACGGAGTAGAATTACCCTCTAGTTATCAGACAGATGTAGCCTGTAGACGTTTTATGGAATATATCTACAATGATATTCAGAATCAAAATCTCAAAGGGCTGAAAGATGCTAGAGTTCTCTCCATCATGTGTGATGGAGCTACTGATACTGCTGTTTGTGAAAACGAAATAGTATATGCTCGTTTTGTAGACCAAGGTGTGGTGAGAAATGTGTATGTTGGCATAAAAGCTGTTGAATATGCTCTAAAAGCTGTTGAATATGCTCACGCAGAAGGTGTTTTGGCTGCTATTGAATCAGCAATGGAGGGAATTGCTGATGGATGGAATTGGAAGGAACGTTTAATTGCCACAGGGTCAGATGGAGCCAGCGTAAATCTAGGAAAAAAGCATAGTGTCACAAAGCTGTTGAAGGATGATGTACCACATTTGTTTGCTATGCATTGCATTTGCCATCGCCTTGAACTGGGTGCCCTGGATGCAATGAAATTAAAAGAATCACAGATTTTTGCAGATTTAAAGTCTGTCCTGCTTAATTTGCACAAGCATTATCATTACAGTGCAAAAGCATTAAGGGAATTGCAGATGCTAGCGGACGCTATGGATGCAAAAATGATTAAACCAGTAAATCTTGAAGGGACCAGATGGATGCCCCATTTAAGCAACTGTCTCAATGTTCTTCTTCGTCAATATCTGGTATTTGTCAATCATTTTGAAAATACTGTTGAGGGTAAAATTGGGTCAGTCGATGTTCAAAGCAGGGCAAAATTTATTCTTAGACATTTGAAGGACTACAACCTTCTTCATCATATGCATTTTCTCACAGATGTGTTAGCTGTTCTCAGTGAGCTCTCCTTAAAGTTTCAGAAGGACAGTTGTGTTCTACCAGATGCAGTTGAAGCTCTTGAGACTGCTACATTACAACTTGTAGCTCTGCAGCAAAGGCCTGGAAAGAAGTTACAGGAATTTCTTGAAACCATCGATGAACAGGATAATATGTTCAAAGGTGTAAAACTCCATGCCCCATCTTCCACACCTGAGCAGATGAAGAGAAAACAGAATGGCCTTATTGAGTCTGTGATTGATCATGTAAACAAAAGGATAGGGGATATAGACTCTGATCATTTGCTGAAGGACATGCAAATCTTTTATCCTGTTAATCTTCCTGAAACAGATGCCGAGAGAGCAATTTATGGAGAACAGGAGATAAACGCCCTTTGTGAATTTTATGCCACTGTATTACATAGGATGAATTGCGATGCTCAACATCTCCAACAGGTGGAATGGCCAGGTCTGAAAGTTCACATGCGACGTCAAAACTTGGGTATAGGAGTCCATGAATTTTACCAGAGGTTGTTCTGCGATCCCAACCTGAGAGACACATTCAGAAACATTCTGATGTTTGTTGAAATTGTTCTGTGCATCCCTATGTCAAGCTCTATTTGTGAACGGGGATTCTCTGCCATGGCAAGAATAAAATCAGATTGGAGGGCAAATCTTAATTCTGATATGCTCAACTACTTGATGGCTATCTCTATTGCAGGTCCAGCACCTAAGGATTACAATGCCAGTAGAGCTGCTGTACTGTGGTGGCATGGCGGACAAAGGGCGAGGCGGCCTGAATTTGATTAAAACTTATCACATGTTGACAGAAATTAGTAACTATAGACACCAAAACAGTGCGATTGACATAGAACTTAAATGAGTTTCAAATCTGTTTGAGTTTTACCACAATACATGATATTGTTGTTATCAAGTCAAATTATAATTTTTGTTTTTGTTTTACTTTGCTTTACATTGACAAAAATAGTTAATGTTTTGCTGTCTTAATAATTTTGCTTACTTAATAAAGAAAATTGCAAACAGACTGACCTTTTACATTGCAACAATGAAAATGAATCCAGGAATGCAGAATTAGTTTATTGTAAGGAAATACACCAATATGGTTGCTAAGTACAATGAGCTAAAATAACTTTCTAAAGAGGGATGATCTGTGCCTACATTCTCGCTACCCTAGTATTCTGATGTCAAACAAACAATATTTCATAGGTATCTAATTGTTTTCTGGATAATATTTTAATGAGATCTGGTCAGGTCTAGTGATGTTGAGGTCAGGGCTAGTGAAAATGTTAAGTTACTGGTCCGACTGGTCTAGTTCTTTTTAAAGTTAATGTTGAACCCTGCATTGTATCTGGGTTCTCTCCTCCACCAATAAAACCTGGACGCCACCAGATAACTGAAAAATTGTTGAGTGTGGCGGAAAACA
>JAMZEH010000080.1:5120000-5185000 GCA_024699665.1 Ostrea denselamellosa
AAGACGCAAACGAATTTGATTCTTCTAATGCGAAATAATGTAGCTGATAGAAATTAATCAAACTAGACGCAATCTATTTTGAAATATTAACCTATCATGTAACATAATGCACTCAATATAGGAAGATTGGACGCTTTACAATGCCTGTGATGGTTTATACATCGCTTCAACCAATCAAAGTTTTATTTCTTGCAATCAGAGTAAAGCATTGGAAAGAATATTTATACAGATATTATAAAACAACAAGAACGTGAAGAAGTTATCAAAAAATGAGAGAGAGAGAGAGAGAGAGAGAGAGAGAGAGAGAGAGAGAGAGAGAGAGAACTTAAAGAACTTTTTCCATTATAATTCTTACAAATTTACATAATCTGATTAATGTTTTTCTAATAGTTACAGTAAATAATTGATTAATTGAATTTATGAATGTTAAGATTTGTGTACTGCCTTGAAACATTAGATTGCCTAGTTTGTTTCACAAACATGTATCAGTACAATTTAAATATTTAATGAAATTCATTTACTAATTTCCTTATTACATAATTGACAAACTCTCTAGGTATGTCTCTCCACTTCCCAGTTTCTATAGTTAATCTTGCATTCCTTGTTCTAAACTTACAAAAATATTCTAAATGTTTTTCAGGTTATCAAAATCAGTACTTTTCAATATAGACTGTATGTATGATAATTCTGCATTCACTTCCTTTCATATCACTAGTCCAACCTTGTTTGATTTGATCATACCAAATGTGAAAAACTTTATTTTTAAGCCAAGTCACAGTCAGTGGCTGATCATCCTGTCATATGGAAAATAATCCGCAATAATTCATATATAATATAATTAATTACATAATTAAACCTTTCACTATATAATAAAGTTTCGAAGAAATTGATCCCCTGTAAAATTTGTAATTTGGCCCAAAAAAGAAACTATATATACTTTTAAATTAATTGCAATAGGATATCTTCCTAGTTCGCCATATACCATGTAGACTTTAGAACATGAGTGTTTTCCCATCAAAATATTTATTAACACCTACATTTGTTTAAAAGCCACATTTTCTTTTCATTTCAATTTGCCTTGACAGAATGAAGAGATCAATTATACCATGGCCTCTACAACCGAGCCCTTGTTATTTTCCGATTACTTCATTTTCATTCCCTGACCCAATATTTCCCTGGTCCTTATCACTATTATTCCATGTCCCCTCCCCGTGTTCTAGATTCCTCGTGTCCCTCCTTCGCTCCCCCCTTCTTTATTCGGCGCTTTATACAGAAACCAATGAAAATAACCAGAGCCAAAGCAGTGACAGAGAACAGGACAGAAACTATTAAGATCACTGTCATGTTGTTGCTGGCGGATGTTTCGCTGGATGATGGGTTACTAGAAACCTGGGCTGACTGGTTCGATCCGGTTAATGCTTGAAATGTACCGTTGTTTACATCGAGTTGTAAAAGGGCCTCATGAGGTAATTCAATGAATGGAGGTCTCCTGGTCGTTGGGAACTCTTTCTTGGAGAAAGATTGCGATTTCACACAGTAACTAATTTCGCAAGATTCTGCTAAGGCTGCCAGATGATTGCTATAACCAGTTGGACACGCATGTGGCCATAACTCTGAGTTAGCAGACATGAGATAGGAATGCATGTCGTTTGAGCTGTTTTTCGATATATCCTCCTTCATGATTGCTAGAGGATTACCACTTTTGCAGCTGAAAAGTCCCGCAAAAGATAAAGCATGCCGGAAACCTAGTTCAAAATCGTCCGAAACACATAGTTTTAAATCGGTACTCATCGATAAGGGATAAAAATATAGCGGGCATTCACGTGCTTTAGTTAGAGGATTGTCAACAGTGCTGGTGAACGTTCCCCCGAAGAGGAAACCGGAATGCGTATGACTTTGGGATTTACCTGCACACCAGTACGTATTATACTGAGCACTGCCGTACACGTAATAATAAGAACAGCAGGAACTCAACCCTAAAAAGCCACATGATGTACACCTTCGACGAGCCTCTGAAGCAGTGACTTTTCCATTTAACAGAAATACAGATTCAAACCCTTTTGGACAAGAGAACTCTCCGGTTAAAGGGTTTTTCTGAAGAAGAGAGGGACAAAGCCTCCTATGTAACTGTCCAGTCTGTTCGCAAGTTTGGTAAATTCCACCAAAAGAATAGTTGCCCACTTTGTATGAGCACGTACCATCATCCACATTGGCCAAATACGAAAAATTTGGAGAGTCTATGTCGGTACACCCTCGATAGGTATTAAATTTGTAGTACTCTTCCACTGCATTTTTCACCTGCTCAAACGTAGAATATACCGTGGCGGCAGGGATGTCTGGGAAATTTCGCGCGTTAATTACCTCGTATATTGGGAAGCCTCCCCGATCTACTGCAACCAAATTTTCCTTGACCTGTGATGCCCAATCATAGAGAGAAAAATTGCTCGGTTTAAATATAGGTCCTCCGTTGGTACTAATGGCTGAATGAGTTCGATTTCCTTCATACATATCAATAACATGTCTAGAAGCTCCAATCTGCAGATCATTAGAAATGGAAAATTGTAACCGATAAGAGCCACCCGCCGCGGCAAGCAACAGACTAGTGTCTTTGTTAATATTTTTTAAGAATGAAGACTTTATTTGATCCGTTTGAGAAACAACAGCGCCAGCGTCAACACTTGAGAGAATATGCGTTCCGAAATCTCGAACTAATATTTGACTCTCATATTCAGCTAATGTGGATAAATTTCTTCGAATGTTGTTGGCAATGTGTAAGATTTGTTGGCGAAATACCGAGCTTAGTTGAGAATCGTGTTGAAGTTTAGCTGAATATCGAACATATCTTGCCTGAACTCGTGTAGTTACCGACTTTCCCAGAATTTGATTTTTTTTCACTGTCTCCTTTTCAAATGAAAACGAACCGCTGAGCTGTATGCCCTTATAAAACAGAGAGGCTTCGCTATTGATAGAGAATGCTGTCGTAGAAACGTAGTCACTCCAGTGTTGAAATGTTTCCCCAGATATATCAACTTGACTTGTTTTGATCGGAACGGTAAATACATTGTCTGGTATAAGATATTTACCATCGTCAGTAGTCCGACATTCCGAATAATTGAAAAAGACCACCATGTCGCCGGCTTTGTTTCTCAGGTTGTCCCATCCCACTCCCGGAAGAACCCCGAAACGTGTGACGTCTTTTCCGACCCCTGTCAGGCATTCCCTGATGTCTCCAATGGTCAAATGATGCGATGGGCTAGAGTCTGACGACACGCAATTTTGTATGAATAAAGCAGCGATACAGACACACTTTGTGAACATTGTCGTCAACATCCTGGACAGAATAAGCAAAATAGCGAAGAATGTTCTTTAAATACATAAGCTAACCAATAAGAAGAGTATGCAAATATAGGGGTCATTAAGGTTAGATCCTGTTAGATCGACCCATTTTTTTTCAAACTTTTCTCGAACTCTGTTTTGTAAGTAATTAATACATTCTATTCATTATATATATATATATATTTGATTTTTTGTAATGATATCTTGTTTGTTTGGTAAATGCATCGCTACATGATTAGTTGAAATATTTACAGCAAGAGGCCAATGGGCGGTAACACTCACCCGAGTTTCGCACAACACATGACACGGTCAGCGTGTATAGAAAGCGCAGTGAATATATCTTTAACAGTCGGAAAACGTAATGGCAAAAGACTTTGAAATGAATTATTGCACATCATCTGGACATAAGTAACTTTTGTGCCAAGGAAGCTTTTAATCTTCACAATGTAATGTTGCTGCCGAGATGCAAAGTGGTAGAGATGAACAGAAGATGGACATGTAACCAGGCAGATATGGCAATTCCTATTTATAATTTATAGAAGTATTTATATAAACTGTGTAGGAATGATTGCCGTGAATGTAATTTGTTTGCTATAATTTCCCCCATTAGATAATCCTTATAGCTCTATCTTGTGGCCCGAACTCTTGACCCAGGAACTAGCCAAATCAATACATGCCTTCAACTCATTTTTAACTATGCTAAGTGAGCCCGTCATAAATTTTCAGTTTAGTTATTTGGTGTCAGAACTTTAGAAGAAAGTTTGAAAGAAATATGCATCTTTAGAAACTGAAACATAGATTCTATGCTTCACCCTAGCACCAAATTCCTTGACCAAAAGAGCATGATTAAGAGTCTTCTGTCCTCACTGTTACTTTGTGTTATGTCGATATCCAGAGACTAAGAAGACGCTTTCAGAAATATATTTTTACAATATGACCATAGATCTCTACCCAACCACCATAATTTTTAACACAAGAGGGTTATCAATTTCTCAAATTTTACAAAGGTTTTCCTCCGCATTATTAATCTGTTTCTTTGATGTTCAAGAGTTCAGAAGAAGGTAATATAAAAATACTAATAACAATTTTTTAATTTTGAAACGGTGAAGAGAACGAGATCAATCTCATGAATGCCATAAAGGATACAAAATCAGGATAGGGGCAAACGCAGACCCTTGGAAATACTAGTGGTGGGATATAGGAGGAGTAAACATCTCCTGTTGACCGGTCACACCCGCTGTGAGCCCCACATCTTGATCAGATCAACGGAATAATCTGTATTCAAAATCAGTATGTAAAGAACAGCTAAATCAGCACACATGTAACGATCATAAATTTGGGGAATGCATACTTTAAGCGAGACTGCTAAAACTCCTGTGAGTCAATTTTTAGTTAATAGCCTGCCTCGATTTAAAAATTGATACACAGAACATCTCTTGCGTATCGAATCAGTAGAGAGACATAAACACCATATGCCGATGATAATGGAAAGGCTAAGATAACGAATAGTACTTAGTCTCGTAATTCCTATAGAAAACACAAATGAGAGAGAGAGAGAGAGAGAGAGAGAGAGAGAGAGAGAGAGAGAGAGCAAACACGGGCCCCTGGACACAATAGGTGGGATCAGGTGCCTAAGAGGAGTAAGCATTCCCTGTCGACCGGTTACACCATCCGTTAGCCCTATACATGTATCTTGATTAGGTACATGGAGTAATCCGCAGTCAGGATCAGTGTGCCAAGAACGGCCTAACGATCTTATAATTATACTGCTTCATAAATATAGGAAGTTGACGATGGAGAAACTGAAGTCAATCTGTTTGTCATAAAGTTGAGGTGTTAGTTTGCCATGAACATGAACAAAATATCGAAATATAAATCATAATGTCTCATCTCGACACCAGACCTCCCTCACAGTTTCGGTAGAACCTTTCCCTTTTATTATCTATATGTTTTCAATTTGGATGTTTGACTTTTTAAACAAAACCTCATTTCAAGAACGTGGTTTTTCAAAGTGAGTAAAGTTCGAATAAAGGTTGACTACACAAATGTCTGAAAATTCACTGACAATCAGAAAAAGAAATGAAATAAAATTTAAAAGTGGTATTTATCCTACCGTCAAAATCTTTAATGGCTGTGGTGGGTGGGTGGGGGGGATTGGTCAATGTCTGTACAACAATTCATCAGTTCAAGTTTACATTCTTGCGATTCCATTACCAATAACCACTCATAGGTATATATATAAAAGAAAAAAAGATGTGTGTGTGTGTGTGTGTGTGTGTGTGAGTGTGTGTGTGTGTGTGTGTGTGTGTGTGTGTGTGTGTGTGTGTGTGTGTGTGTGTGTGCGTGTGTGTGTGTGTGTCAGCTAACTAACCTTACCTGTAGAAACGTTAAAAATGAAGGGCAGATCCCGGCTCCTGTTGCTACATGCCACGTATTTTCAATATATGAATCATGAAGCCAGCGCTAGCAACAGATCTCCTGATTAAGGAGCCTTAAAGTGTACTGCTAGAGACCGCCTTTTTATCATGAATATCTGTTAGATTTTCCTTGAGTAAAGTGAATTATATAAAGATTGCATCATTTTAAAGGGTTGGCCCCTCACCTTCACCTCCTAGTGAATCTTGGGACATGACATTGACCATACAGTTCTGCTAACCGGAATAATAATATATATATATATATCAATTTTAAAAGTGACTCCGTAGACAAAAATATTAAAATATCAAAGAAAACAATTTAGGAGGTATACTCAGACGACCTAAAACTCTTAAACTATTGAAAATTTCAGTAATCTTAAGCAAATTATCAGTTGTCATAGGGTGTCAGGCTCTACTGACAAGGAAAGTTGAACTGATGAGGAAGCTTTTGATATAGTGATTCCACGTTAAATCGTTCGACAATTTCCATTCAATATCGCCACTTCCTGGTTCCCAGTCGGCTAATGATGTAGACAAGATGGAACCAGTAAATTACAAATTCAAATTCACTGAGGAATAAATTGTTATCCATGAAACATGGAGCATATAATTTATATTCTCTATCTATTCTCTGTATCTCCTCGTTATGTTCTTTACGGGTACAGGACAAAAGAATATACCTGACAAATTTAGTACTTTGACATAAACATTGTAAAAACGATTAAATTTCCTTTTGACCGAATTTAAAAAAAAAAAAATAATGGACGTGAAGAATTTTAATTAATCTATGTTATAAAGATCTAGATCTTAGTTTTTTATGTTGTCAAATTCCGTAAATCTTCTGTGTATTATTACATACATACGAGAATGAAATGAAAACAAAACTTTCTCGTATCGCATTGCGTTACGGTATATGAATTTCTTATCAACAAAGGTGACCACCTGCAAATTCATATTGAGGCTTAATTCAAAAGATTATGAAAGCCCAATTTTGTAATAAATAGACATTTCAGTCAAGTTAAAAAAAAATACATTCATGTATTCTACAGGATATAAAAACTTTTGGTTCAACAAAATGCTTTTGGATTTTAAAAAAAAAAAAAAAAAGTTCTCCGAGTGTCACACAACGTAACTAACAATGAAGGTGTTACCGTTGCACAAAACCTTTTCAAATGATATGCCACAATAAAACTTAAAATTATAATTAATTTGCTAATGATCACACCTGGGACCTGAACACTAGAATATTGATAAAGTCCTTCTCCCACAATATAACTATGTACCAAGCTTGTCAGCATGTTCCAAAGGAGGGGAGGATTTGAGCATTTCTAGGATAGTATCCATGTGTTCCAATGTGGGATCTGAACCCGTGACCCGGGGTCCTAAAGTTTGCAATTTTGACGAATGAGGCCTCTCAGGTCATCATAAAAAATGTTTTTAAAGTCGATGTCCCCATTTGTCCAGTACGGAACTTTCGAGATATGGATCCACTTTGACTTTTATCGCGTAATTGTAGGGCAAGTCATTTCCGGAAATCTTACAATGTAACAGATACGTAAACAAAATTGGAAGACGCTATATTTCCAAGAAATAGATCACTTCATTAACCATTCATAGGAAAACGCAGTTGGATAAATTTCGAACATAGAAATGAAAGACAATTATGCCGACATGGATAAAGATATCGATAAAACTTCACGCCTTGTATCCAAAGATACGCGTCTAAATACACCCTTTTCTTTCTATCTGCTTTACACCCAGGTGCTGAGCACCAGCAATGACTTATATCGCCAGCATTCTTCCTCTTTTTAGGACTGTGCATAATTCTTAACGGACCATAACTCTAGTGAAACATTTATATTGAAGTCAACTTTGCCCCACAATAAGTTACTATCACGTGACCGCGGTGAAAATCGGTCGTTTTGGCACATCAAAGTTCTGTATCCAAAATCCAATTTTAGATTTTAAGTAGTATAGACGTGAACATTGTATATATTTTACACACTTATTTGCTATATTCATTTAGTGATAGATTTTTTTTTTTTTTTTAAATTGTGCATGTTTTATTGGCTGGGTTACTTTGTGTCATGTGACTGACCAGTCAGTCTGTTTTAAACTCTATATAATCAATTTGTAGTTATTTAAGTCCAGCCAATTTATTATAATACTGATGCAATTTTAGTTTTACTAGTCATTTGTTGACAAATTCAAACAATGGTATTCCTATATTCTCTCATATGCAACATACAGCAAAAACAAGCTGCAAATTTTCATTCTCTGGGGTAAGTTCTGTTAGTGGTCCGTATAACTGATGAGCGGGAAAAGCGTCTCCTCATATCAAATGAAATCACCCGCAAGCGTAATCACAACCCAGCATATCTGTATATTGGACAGTAAAGTGCTTTAGAAAAATATGAAGTGAAAAATAGGCATTCACTTCTTGTTGCGTCGAGATATATATATATATATATATATATATATATATATATATATATATATATATATAAAGAAAAAGAAAAAAGAAAAAAAAAAAGAGGGATGTGGAATTATTTCATCTCTCAGAAACTTGAAAAAATATGGATCGTTTACAAACATCGTCTGAATTTTATGAGAATCATTTCTTCAGAACGAGACATCAGTAACGTAGGTAAGGAACTACACAATTCACTTATGTTAGGCATTCTCCATCACTCTGAGACAGTGACCTTTAAATACACACAATAAAAATGTAAACCGCAATGTCCGAAAGACTCGCATGGAACCGTCTCTGCATCAATCGGAACCCCTCGCTCTTTACTTTGTACTTTTTACGGAGTCTTTTTACGAAGTAAAGGGCGAGGGATTCCGATTGTCTCTGCATATGACGTCGTGAACGGTGGTAGTGACGTAATGATCTCACTAATAACCGAATAGAAAATGGCTAACCGTAGCCAGAAATTACCTTCAGGCCTGATGGTAAAATAACCGAGTTAAACCTTAATGATTTCATGTTTCTTGTCTGATTAGACCACGGCACAAACCGAGTAAAAATTGACGTTTTCAATATTTATTGAAATTGTATAGACTATAGAGCCAGATTTTTGAAAAATTCTTTCTGATATTTAAATTATAATACTTTAATATTATTTTCCACCAATTGTATTAATTTCTGTGACAGAGCCGATTTTGACCCTTCGTGGGCCTACTTCTTTCATTACACTGGAACGTTACAAGAAGTAACTTTCAATACATTAAAATTGTATAGAGCATCATGTAAGTTCCACAACAGAAACAACGATGGTTTGGAAAGTCTGGGGTATCATGACATTTCATTACTCTCTATTTTGCCATTAGATTAAATGAACATGCCACTTTTCATTTTTTGTTGTTGTTTTTTTTTTGTTTTTGTTTTTTTTTTGTAAGATAAGCTGTCCAAATGATCACACACAAAGAATGCGGTAATTTGAACATCGCATGCATATGCCTCATATTTTCGTATTGCTGGAGTTTTATGCACCAGTACAAGGCCAGTAAAAACACGCCAGTAAAATAAGGTCAAGCTTCCTAGTTGACAATTTTCTAAAATCTGATTGGCCTTCATGGTACAGAGATTTTTTTAGGATGACAAAAAAAAAAAAAAAAAAAATTATAATAATAATAATAATGATAAAAAAAACCCATAAACTGCTACAATCTAAGTATCCTCTTAACATCATGGTTTAAAATATTTTGTAAAACCTTCATACAAGATTATTAATGCTTTTTAAAATATCTCTTAAAATGGTGTGTCGCAATTTATGTAAAGTTTTTGTTAAACAAGAGATCATACAAACTACTAAAAATTTGGTGGTAAAAAAAAAAATTTTTCTATATGCAAGAATTGGACGCCATTGTATGATCAAAAGTGACCTTCGTTAAGACATATTTCACGTTTTCTCGCATTTCACTGACCATTCAAAGTTTGTGAATTACCTCCCCTACTCTGAAATGATCTTTAACAAATCCACTGTTCACGAGCTCACCAATAACAGGTCTCATATGCATACTTCTAAACACTTCTAGGGCGATTTCCGTTCATACGCGAGTACGACGTCTGGCTAACCGAATGGTAATCGAACGGACAGAGTATCAGTTCTTATACAAGAAAGCAACTTGACGCAAGCGTCAAAGTATTAGGCCGCAGAAGATATGGAGAAATCTTTCTATCTTTAAATTATCATTATTATTTCTTTTCAACAGATCGAACCATACTGACGATATGCATTTTGTGCATCACTAAAGGATGAAGAGTTAATTGTGAAGTTATATTGTAATTCAGATGTCTTTTAAAGTCAGCAAAATTAGTTAGTAGAGGCAATTTTACGGAGAAGATAAACGACTTTACAAGGCATATATGCTTGGAGTTTTTACTTGTCTAGACTCAACTCCCCTTATCACCTCTAGACCACTTAAATATATTACTAGTTGTATAAATCCACATTAATAGTATTGAATCCCCAAAACACTGTATACCCTAACCGCCGTAAAATAACCGAAATATTGCCAAGTCAGCGTAAAACCCTAAACAATAAATTTTTATATTTCATGAGCGAAGTAATAAGAATGAAATAAATTAACCCGAAATAAACGCAGGATAAATTGACAACAATAATGATTATTAAATTTCCTATGTATAACGCTTGATTTATTTATCTAGATATTATACAAATTAAACGCTAAAATTAACAATAACTTCAATCCCCCAATATACGCTGCATAAGTGAATGTGCTCAGTAAGTTTCTCATACGCAGTTTCATCATCCGAGTTTGACTGCTACACAGACTAGATCAATGATAAGTATTCAGGAAGTAATTAAATATCTGAAATTCTTATCATATCACGTTATTTCGTTTCATATCCGGGATATTATTTTCAAATATGACATTGTTTAGATATTTCCACTATAGTAAAATATTTATTTCGATAGTATTTTTTGTATTTTCTACACTTTACATATTTAAAGAGAAGACGTTTTAATACATTTCATCATCTTCCTCATTGACTGCAAGTCCACTATGTTCCACTTTGGCATTCAAAGTTTCACTAAATGCTCCTCCTACACAGAAGAGCTCTCATCTAGAAACCCGCGTATTAAATACAGTAATTTTTGAAATCTTTTTAATATATATATATATATATATATATATATATATATATATATATAAAAGGTGTTAAGAAAGTTCGTTCCGTTTGTAAATTTGAAAAATTAAATAGAAAAACGACATGTTTTTGTTTCAAATTTTTACTGGTAACTCTATAGACTTTTTTTTCATTATATCAGCAGTTATTCTTCCCTATGTGCACTCTCTTGTGTTACTATAGTGTGATGTAAACAAAGTGTCTATTACGTCATGAAATAAATATGCCGAGTTCAGTGAAAAAGCAGACGTCCTGTACAAGTGTTGATACAATTAATGAACGAGCTCAAGCTTTGGCTTTATTAGATGCAGGATTAAGTGTGAAGGATGTGGCTAAGCAGCTATGTAAAAGTGAGCGATGGGTAACAAAATGGAGGCGAAGGCGAGAGCAGAATAAACAACTATCCGATCAACCGAGATCCGGCCGGCCTTCGAAGATAGTGGGGGTAGTGAATAGAAAAATGGAAAACATAAAATACAAACGACGAAAATCAACAAGGAAATGCAGCAAGGAACTTAAGAACTCAGGCTTTAATGTGAGTCATGTAACTGTTTTTAATTATTTGCGAAAAGTTAAAAAATGGAAGGCATTTAAAAGACCGAGAAATCAACTATTGACGAAAACACAGAGGCAAAAGAGATTGAAATTTGCTCGTGATCACAAGCATTTGACGGCTGAAGACTGGGAAAACTACATCTTTAGTGATGAATCTACGAAATATTTGTTTCATGTTCCGAACCGACAGGACGATGTTGTATGGGGGTCCCAGTCAGATGAGGTTCCAGATGTAAGAGCTCTGCGTCAAGTCGAGCGCTAAAGTTATGGTATGGGGTGCGATGGGAGTACAGGGATTATCCAAACTTCACATTGTTCCAGCCGGCAAAACTATTAATGCTGATTATTATGTGAACAATATCCTTCAAAAAGAACTAAAACCTGCTCTAAATCGACAGAAAAATAGTGGTAGGATCGACGAACGAAAGTTACTTCAATATCCAGGACACGCCACATTTGTTCAAGATGGAGCGACCCCTCACACTGCCCTGCTAACACAGAATTGGTGTGAAAATAATCTACCAAACTTTATTACCAAAGTAGAATGGCCAGGTAATTCCCCAGACCTAAATTGCATCGAAAATCTATGGAGTATTCTGGACAGCGAGGCCTACAAGGATCCGCGCCCAACGACAATGTGCCAATTACGACGCCGACTTCACCGTACATGGAGGGAGATACCTCAGAAACATTTGATTTCTTTGATTCATTCAATGCCAAATAGAATTAAAAATGTATTGAAAAACAAAGATGGACTGTCTGGTTATTAAAAACACATAAACTTGTATATGAGTTGTTTATAAATAATTTTAGGCATGCTGTAAATCATGGAACGAACTTTCTTAACACCCTTTATATATATATATATATATATACATTAATCCCACCCCGTGGGGATCCGGGTTGTTTTAGAATAGATCCTCAGTACCCCTTGCTTGTCGTAAGAGGTGACTAAATGGGGGGGGGGGGGGGTCCTTCGGATGAGTCCGCAAAAACCGAGGTCCCGTATCACAGCAGGTGTGGCACGTAAAAGATCCTCCCTGCTCAAAGGCCATAAGCGCCGAGCATAGGCCTAAATTTTGCAGCCCTTCACCGGCAATGGTGACATCTCCATATGAGTGAAAGATTCTCGAGCGGGACGTTAAACAATATTTAATCAATTTATATTAATCCCGTATGTACATTTTAAGACAGACCGCGCTCATGCGCAGTCTGTAATGACGTAACTGACATCCCCAACAAACCCTGCCCTCTACAGTGTATGCCCTCTGGGTTACACAGATTGGTTAATTAGTCGTATATTGCTTATCATCCCGCTCGTATATTTCATATCAGAAAATTATTTTTATATCAAAAAGTTATTAAGAATTCTTGATACCAAAAACCATTCCTAATCATTCCATTCTTGATTTCGAAAATCGCTTCAATATCGAAAAATGATTATTGATATCAACTGTGCCGGGTCACGTTTGTTCTTGGATCATTTTGATGTGGCATGATGAGTTGAAAAGTTGTACAACAAAACACATTCATTTGTTACACAAAGGTAATTTAGCATCAAATACATATATATATCTGATGAGTCATGTGTCACAACAAGAGGCCCACAGGCCTTATCGGTCACCTGAGTATTTTAGTTAGAAGTATCACTGGAAACTTTCTTTTCTTGTATTTGTAATATTCGGCAACAGTATACAAGATGTGTTCTTAAACTTGAATGCTCCTGAAAGTACCTATTTGATGAAAGACTTTACATAATATAGTATTTGTTACATTCACACGATATGACTAATTTGGACCCATCCTAGAGTTAAAACTCTGGGGTTTTGAAATTCACAATTTTGATATATCCTTTTCTGCCTTTCCTATATATGATTTAGTTTTTATACTGTACCAGCAAACTTAAAAAAGTTTTTCTTAAATGACAAAGACCTAAATGACTATAATAATTTTGGCCCCATTCTGGAACTACACTATATATACCAAGTTTGGCCCCACCCTGAAATCAGAACCTTTACCGAGGTGATCATGAAATTTCTAAATTTGGTAGAGGTCTTCCTGATCTATATCACTATAAATTTAGTTTTTGAAGATATGCGGTTGTAGAGATCTGGTAGTTTTTGTCCTGCCCCTAAGGCCCCCAGTCCTGAAATTTACAATTATACCCCCCCCCTACCCACCCACCCACCCGTTCCAAAGATACTTCATACCAAATATGAAAAGATTAGAATAGTAATTATTAAGAAGTTACAATTTTTCAATTGTTAATATATTTTATCACTGACCATTTTGACCCCATTCTGCGTCCCAAAACCCCTGGGATAATGAATTATACAAGCTTGGTAAAGGGTTTCCTGCTCATTCTAAATATCCATTTAGTTTAAATGGCAATAAGAGGTTCATGGGCAAAATCGCTCACCTGAATCACCTTGGACAATATTTAAGATTTTCCCTATATATTCACATATAAATTTGATCCTCTATTGTGGCCCTACTCTACCTCTGGCGGCCTTGATTTTAACAAACTTGAATCTGCACTATGTCAGAAAGCTGTCATAATAAATTTGAACTTTTCTGGCTTAGTGATTCTTGAGAAGATGTTTAAAGATGTTTTCCTACATTTTTGCATATAAAACTTTGATCCCCTATGGTGGCCCCACTCTATCCCCAGGGGTCATGATCTTATCAAATTTGAATTTGCACTACGTCAAAAAAGCTTCAATGTAATTGGGAACTTTTTCTGATGGATTGTTTGTTTTATGTCCCGTCAAGAATTTTTCACTCATATTGAGATGTCACCAGCTGTAGGTGAAGTACTACAAATTTAGACTTATGCTTAACACTCAGGGCCGTAGCAGTGAGGGTTCTTTTACGTGCCAACGCCTGCCACGACACAAGACCTCGGTTTTTAAGGTCATATCTGAAGGACCTGTGATTCTCACTTCTAAATGTTTAGCATTTGGCAAAGGAGCAATCACTACCTATTTTTACGTCTTAGGTTTCATGCGACCATGGCAAAAACGGGGCTCAAACTCACACCTCCCGATTACGAAGCAAACACTCTAACCACTGAGGAACTTTTTCTGGCCCAATGATTCTTGAGAATATTCTTAAATGGCCCCACCTTATTATTGCATTTTTTGTGATTATCTCCTCTTTGAAGGGGGCATGACCTTTCAATTGAACAAAGTTGAATTCCCTTCACTCAAGGATAAGTTGTTTTAAGTTTGATCGAAATTGGCACTGTTGTACAGGAGAAAATTTTTACCTATAAAACTTTTATCCTGATTGTGACCTAACCCTACTACCATGGGCCATGATTTTCACAAACACAAATCTGTAGTATGTCAGGAGCTTCAATGTCAATTGGAACTTTTCTGGTCCAGTGGTTCTTGAGATTTTTAAATTACCCCACCCTATTTTTGTATTTTGTGATTACCTTCCCATTAGATGGGGCTTAGCCCTTCATTTGAACAAACTTGAATCTCCTTCACTCCAGGATGATTTGTACCAAGTTTTATTGAAATTGGCCTTTTGGTTTTGGAGAAGATTTTTTCCTACATTTTTGCTTGTAAATCTTTAATCCCTAGGCCAAGTGTTTAGAGCATCGCACTCAAAATCACAAGGCCTCTCACCTCTAGTCGGTGCGGGTTGAAATCCACTCTAAAGTAAAGTAGAACTTTTCCTGGACCAATGGTTCTTGAAAAGATTTTAAATGACCCAACCTTTTTGGGGGCATTTTTGGGATTATCTCCCTTTTGGTGGAGACATGGCCCTTTATTTGAACACACTTCAATCCCTTTCACCCAAAGATGATTTGAACCAAGTTTGATTGAAATTGGCCCAGTGATTTTGGAGAAGATTTAAAAAAAAATTTCAGTGTATTTTTGCTATTTCACCATTATCACCCCTTTTGAGGAAGGTGTTTTCCTTCATTTGAACAATCCTGAATCCCCTTCCCCCAAGAATGCTTTCTGCCAAGTTTTGTTGAAATTGGCACAGTGGTTCTGGAGAAGTTGAAAATGTGAGTTCACAGACAGATGGATGATTAGCTTTCAGCTCAGGTGAGCTAAAAATTCTTTTTTTTTAAGTGTTTTACACATAAATACTATATACCAAGTTGGCCCTGTCCTGCATTTACATTTATTTTTTCTTACAGATGTGTACAAATGTCAAGGTCACTTCAACCTTCAATCCAAGTTGTCTTTCAATGTATTTGAAGAAATTGTTACTGGGATATTATTTAAATATCCTTCATGACATGCATGCAATTATGAACCAGAATGAATTTTAACAAACATGGACAAAGCTCAATAGACACAGTAGTAAAGGTTTTTTTAGTAGTATTTTTTTTTTGGGGGGGGGGGGAGTGTGATTTACCACTGCATGAAAAAAATTAAAATCTTATATCAGATACATTATTCATTTCATGTGTTTCCTCCTCTAATTACTAGTTATGTCTGATAAACATAGGTATTGGAGATACAATCTTTCAAAAATTATGAAAATAAATGTACTGTATTTATAAAAGTAATATTAATCAATTTCATCACATGGAATTTAATTTTTTACCACAATATTTCAATCATGTTCAGTGGGAAAACTTTATATAGAGTTATATAGGGAGGGTCAATATATAAAAAAAATTTAACATCATAGAAAATAGACTTCCTAATAATTTAGAAATTCAAGGTGCACTAATTTGAAACCAAATTATTCTTAAAAATACATATCAACCCACGCATTATGCATGTATTTTATGGTTGTTGAAAATTAATTTATTACAATAATAATACCATATTTATATAACACCCTTTTCATACATTTGTATGCTCAAAGGTGCTTTATAGCACATAAAACAATTAAATAAAACATTGAAATAAAATGATATAAACATAAGATGCAATACATATGCTAAATAAGTATAAAACATCAGTTTCAGGGCATTTTAAAATAAAGATGATGAGATGATGTTGATGAGATTTGTGTGTGTGTGTGGATGAATTAAAACTATATATAAAAAACCCCATTTGAACTTGATGGAGGCTAGTCACTGTGCTTGACACATGTTCTTGTTAAGGCCTTATTTAAAGAAGCCGCAACCACTGGCTACTATTTTTATCATTCAACCTGTAGAACAGGTATTCAAACTAAGCACAGATTTTCCTCGAAGGCTTTCCTTTGCCACATTTACACCCCCCTCCCAACCCCAGTTTGTGCAAAGTTGTGGTGTGTGTGTGTGCATCATAAAAGACAGCGCATGTGCTGTAACGCAATACTTTAACCATATACCATGTGCTTACAGAAAGAAGTTACCAATGAAACTGAAATGTATTTGTACGTTGAATAAATGGAAGCATATAAGAGATTCTTTCATCGTGAGCATACAAAACCTTTTTTCACTTAACACGCGTGTTGTTAAGGTTGTAAATAATTTATGTTCGCTTGAGTGAAATGAATTAGAACACAAGTGTCCTTAAAGATGCATTTCATTATGCAATCAGTGTAAATTATTTACTCACATTGTAAGACAATTAAATGTACTGTGTATATGTTATAACCAGTGTCAAAATGAACGATGTGGCAAATTAATTGAATTTGATTAATTGTATTTTCTAGTTTTTAACTCAAAACATGCACATATAGTATAAATTATCAAAGACGTCATTGAAAACACATTTTTGCCATCAGGTTTTCAGTAACTAGCCTCCATCAAGTTGAGATGGGTTTTTTTTTTTTATATATACAGATTAAAATCATCCACACAAAAAAAATATCAATATTATCTCATCATCTTTATTTTAATATGCCCTGAAACTGATGTTTTATACTTATTTAGCATATGTATTGTATCTTATGTTTAATCATTTTATTTCATTGTTTTATGTACTGTAAAGCACCTTTGAGCATACAAATGTATGAAAAGGGTGCTATATAAATATGGTATTATTATTATCATTATTAAATTATGAAACACACACTCAAAAAAATTACTGATTTTCTTCATAATTTCAAATTTATTTTAAAGCATGACAAAAATTCCTTTATGCATAATTATAAACATAGAATACATACAACAAGAATTTCAAAACCATTGTCAATAGGATATTTCTCATACCTTTAATCACTGAAAGGTGCAGTTTGCAGTCAGTTCAGGCAAAATTCAAGTCACATTTTAGGAACTTTGGTTTCAAAACATGTACATATGGTAAGAATTATCAAATCATGAAACATACACTCTATAAACAATTGATTTTCTTCATAATTTTACAATTATTTCAATGCACAACAAAGATTCTCTTATGCATATTTTTGGAAATACACCAAATTATTTTGATCATGTCTTGAAAAATACAAAAATGTACTGTTACAATTATAAACATTGAATACATACAACAAGAATTTCAAAACCATTGTCAGTAGGATATTTCTCATACCTTTAATCACTGAAAGGTGCAGTTTGCAGTCAGTTCAGGCAAAATTCAAGTCAAATTTTAGGAACTTTGATTTCATAAATCTTTGTGCAAGATGAATTGTAAGCGCCTATGAAACAAATGCGTGAATTAGTTTTAAATTTTATACAGTTTGGCTTGGAAACCTCGAAGATACGCAACAACTGTCCCGATGGAGAGAGAATGTGAACATTATTGCTGTCCCTTCCTGCTACATAGATATATCCTTCATAATCCACATCCAAGCTATAAGGATATTTAAGGTTGGGATGAGTGTACTGGAACAATGCTGTTCCTGCTTCATGCATGGATGTCACACTATGTGTCCTGCATGAAGAGTAAATGATGTGGTGGTTTTTGTCCACAGCTACTGAATAGGTTTCCTTCTCTGCGAGATACTTTTTAATGAGATTTCCATCAGTATCGAATTTTAAAATTGCTTCTCCACATGCTACATATATAAAGCCATGTGCATACTTCATTCCAAAACACTTTTTATTTTGAAAGCAGGCTGAATGAAATTTTGGTGATAATTTTTTTCTTGTAAATTCAGGTAATGTGAAACCATGAATTCCTCCATGATACGGCTGCGAGCATGATACATATACGTCTAAATCTTTCACAGTCACATCAGTTGGGGGAAAGGTGATATTACATGCAACAACAGCATCTTCCCCAGTACTACTGAAGTACAATAATTTGTCCTGTCTTGCGTTAACAAGTAGAATTCCTCCATTTGGTAGAAAACAACCTCCAGTTACTTCACCACTAGATTGTTTCAGTTCATAGGCTACATCTATGGTAGCATGTACCATCATATTAATATCGAATGAGAACATTATTGACTGATCATTAAGGACCAACTTTGCAAATTTGGAAATTTTCAAGAGTCCTTGAAGCTTTTCTTCATATTCTTGATTCATGTGAATTTCTAACTGTGAAACACCCAAATTTGCAATTTTTGAAAATTGCTTTCTGATCTTATGGTACTCTACTACCAGGGCAGCTGAAGCTCCCCCTTCATCCACAGTTTTGAGTGTCTGTGCATACAAGTTTGCAATGAGTTCACGATCGGAGAAAGCTTCTACTGAATCAGACAGTTTCTGTCTTCTGTCTTTGGTAACTTTCGACATTTCACCAAGATGTTTTTCAAGCAAAACATCAATCTGACTGATCAATTTGGTTTTAAAATCATTTGAATGCTTTATAAGGTTATCTGATACTTTATCTAACTCTGTTATATTGTTTTTTTCTTTTTCTTTTATATTTTTGACAGCAATTCCATATCTCTCAATTTCTTTCACTAAAATATTAACTTTCTTTGATTCAACCAGATTCTTAGCTTCGTTTTCTACGGTGATAACTTGTTTACAAATTCTGTGCTGTGTACATACACAATACGAGCAACACGGTTCTTGATGGTCATCACAGAAAAATTTGATTTTCTTTTGATGAGCTCTACAGTGTGAATGAGCCTCATTTTCAACTATTTTATTTACAGCAACCCCTTTCAAGTTTGCAAGTGGGATCACTTTGTGTTCTTTACTGGCAAGGTTCTTTTTGTGAAATTTACTGCAGGCATCACACAGCGACTCCATACATGATTTGCACCAACAACTTGCAACTTTCTCCTCTTCATCACGTTTGCAGGCATCGCAGAACCATGTATCTCCATTCTTATCAGTCATAACCTCCACTGTTTTGTTGATCGGCATCCGTTCCACCCACGTTTTAGGTAATCCTGGAAACACGGGCGCAGGGACAAAATGTCTGCAGAGAGGGCATGGAAACCCTACCGGTGATTTTTTTTGTTCACATGTGGTCTCAATATACGACAGAAGGCATTTATGACAGAATGTATGGAGGCAAGGGAGACACCTCGGGGTTCTAAAGGAGTCAAAACAGACTGGACATACCGTAAGATTTTCTACCCATGTATCCTTTGCTACATATGATGAAGCCATCCTACCATGTGTCAATATTTCCTGGTAATTGAAAATGAAAATAGTGACGTAGTTGATTTATGTGTAGATGAAATCAAGTACTTCCTATGCGATAAGTCAAATTCAACCAGACACTCGGCTGGCTCCGTAAATCTCCGACGAAGGTTTCTCATCGGAGATTTACGGAGACAGCCGAGTGTCTGATTGAACGAGACTTCCTGTGGGCTTATAATAGACATTACGATGTGCTAAGATCATGATATTTTAACATCAAACAAGCGCGGATCTAGAGGGGGGGTCGGGGGGGTCCGGACCCCCCCTGGAATTTGCAAAGATTTTACATTTTATCGTAAGTATTAGCCACATAATATGTAAAGAATGAACGTAAAACAATAGTCAATCATTCATTCAATTAATGTCTTTCAAATGCGAGACCATATAAACCGAGGTCCCGTATCGCAGTAGGCGTGACACGAAAAAGAACTGTCAGTGCTAAAAGCCTTGAGTGCTAAGTATAGATCTAAATGCAGTCCCGTCACTGGTAATGGTGACATCCGCCGCAGAGCTGAAAAATTGCTCAGGCGGCTATAAACAAACAGCAAAGCAAATGCGCTTTAAATCTACACACAGAAATCTTTTCGGAATAAGCCCGTCGGATGGGACGTTAAAGGGTGTCCCGTGTCAAGGATCACAACCCCATGACGCGAAGAAGATCGTTTCCCTGATCTTCGAAAAAGAGTAGGCTCACTCGGGCCGTCAGGGAAACAAAACCAACATTACAGTTAGTAAAAATTAACTTTAGCTCTGTTATAATTGATTGATTGATTATTTACGGTTTTACGTCCCGCTCAAGAATTTTTCACTTATATGGAGACGTCGCCATTACCGGTGAAGGGTTGCAAAATTTAGGCCTATGCTCGGCGCTCAGGGCCATTGAGCAGGGAGGGATCTTTATCGTGCCACACCTGCTGTGACACGGAGCCTCGGTCTCATTCGAAGGACCGCCCCATTTAGTCGCCTCTTACGAAACACAAGGGGGTGTGGAGAATCTATTCTGACCAAAATTAAATAGAATCTATACATATCATTATTTCCTTAGGCTGGCTGGAAAATTGCTCAAGCGGCTCTAAGCAACAAAATAAAAAATCTTTTCGGAATTTCACGAGCTCCCTCAAAGCATTTAGGATTTTATATTACATGCTCGCCGCATATTTCGTGACGTAGATCTGGGGAATCGGAAAAAGGCGTGCATGTAATTGTAGTGATGTCGCTCCGTGTTGGTTTGGGGGTTAATTTGTAATACTTTATACTTTTCCTGCTGTAAAAACAGTCATTGTTTGAGATAATCATTTGACCATAGAAATTATTTACTGATAATTTGCTGATGATGGGGGACAGAGATTTTAGTCTCTTACATGCATCTCTGTTGAAATCAGCAAGTAAGGGGTGGCAAGCTTTATTTTTTGACATGTCCTTAAGATCTTTACAATTCAAAACAGATTACACGTATTGCAACGCAGAGAGAGCTAAAATATCGAATCAAAATGTTCTGCGTGACACAATTGCCGAGAAGCTCTACCCAAATGACGGTCCAGCAGGTATATCCCCTGTCCGGGTCTATGGGGATGGGAACTGCCTCTACAGAGCGCTCTCGAAAGCCCTATTTGGTCACGAAGATAGGCACATTGAGCTCCGTGTCATGATAGTCTTTGAGATTGTCAAAAATTCCAAAAAGTATTTGTCACAGGCAACGTATGATGGCATGTGCTCCCATCCCCCCAGCGTACAGTACGCATTAGAGTCCTCAATCTCTGACGATGCTTTAGTACCGCAGAATTATTTGAAATCGATTCAGAATGAGACACTCAAATCGATCAAGAGTGGGAATTATAGTTCTCTCATTCATATATTTGCCGCTGCGAATGCTTTAAATCACCCAATTTACAGTATTTACCCATCATTCCAAAACGCCGCCATGGACAGAAATGTGCTCCACCAAGAAATAAGGCCACTTTCTACTACGTTAGATGACAAAATTACAGGATCAGCTATATATCTCATGTGGTCACACACTGAAAACTGCAACAAAGACAATTGGGCACCCAATCACTTTGTTGTATGTTTCCCAATTTTATCCACAAAATGTGATGATACAAACGAACCCCCCCAAGAAAAAAGCAAGAGAGAGTAAGAAGACGTCTATGGACTGTCACTCCCACTCTGAAAATATGGAGGCAAATGTTCATTCTGATGAAAAGACCTTTAAAGAGACAGATGCGCAGAAAGAGGAGGAAAACGTAAAGGGCGAATATATAGAAGATCCAACTGATACGTTTGATCTTGGGAAAATAGTAAATGGTATTGTCAAACTCAGCTTGATGTCATCAGCTGAAAAAATCAACTACACCAAGAATCAACCCTTGCCGGATGCCATTGGCAAATTACAAACTGGTCGCACAATGACAAAGAGTAATTCAGAAAAAATGAAAAATCTTTCATTTCAGCCTTCATGGATGAGACAGTTTCCGTGGCTAAGTTTCAGCAAACTTCTGAATGGTGGTCTCTGCAAGTTTTGTGTCATGTTTCCTCAGCTGAGTATTCAACATCAACATACGTTCGTGACACAACCTTTTACCGCTTACAAGAAGGCCCTTGGAAAGAAGTCTTCCCTTTTGAAGCACCATAATTCAGAGCATCACAAGAATGCCAAAGTTGAGTATCAAACAACATTGACATTATTGGAAATACCATCATCGTCCCTTCCATACAGGCTAACTAAGCAAAATCAGGAAATTTACGACCACAACATCCAGATCCTTGAATCAATTGTGGATGCAGTAATTTTCTGTGGGAAACAGAACATTCCCCTTAGAGGGCACAGAGATGACGCCACGAATGACTCCTCGAATAAAGGCAATTTTCTTGCGATACTAAACCTCCTAGCAAAGCACAACGAACTTCTCTCCTCTCATTTACTGTCAATGAAAAAGAATGCCTCATACACAAGCAAAATAATTCAGAACGAGATCATACAAATAGTACGAGATCACATCATCAGAAAAATTTTGGAAGGTTTACATGGGAAGGGGTTTTATTCCATCATAGCAGATGAGGTGACCGACAAATTTACAAACAAAGAAGTGCTTGTTTTGTGTCTTAGGTTTCTGGATACCAGAGATAGCCCAGCCGTTGTCAAGGAGGAATTCATTGACTTTGCAAATATAGAAAGGACCACTGGTAAAGCCATTGCAAACAAGCTGTTAGAGATCCTCCAAAGAATTGGGGTTCCGATCGAGAACATCCGCGGACAAGCCTACGACGGTGCTTCAGCAATGGCTTCAGAGAAACTAGGTTGTCAGGGACGGATAAAGTCTGTTAACAAATTGGCTGTCTACACACACTGCCGGAGCCACGTGTTAAATCTAAGCATTGCGTCTGCATGCCAATTACCAGCGGTAAGAAATATGATAGATATTCTCAATTCAGTGTTCATATTCTTTGATGTGTCTCCTAAAAGACAGGGCTTTCTTGAAAGCGTACTAGAGAGTGAAGGTTCGGAGTCTTCCCGAAAAAAAACTTGTTGGGCTTTGCAAGACCAGGTGGGTAGAGCGCCATGTTTGCTTTGATGTATTCTACAATCTATACACATACATAGTTAAGTGTCTTCAGTATATACTTAACCCAAGCCTTAACGAGAAGAGCGATGAAGACTGGTCTTGGGACAGACAAACTAAGGTGACAGCACAGGGGTTGCTTACATCAATGATTGCATTTTCCACTTTGGTCACCTTTGTGTTTGCCAGATATGTCCTCGATACTATCAAACCACTTACCGTGAAACTTCAGAAAAGGGACAACGACGTTTGCACTGCAAACAAATTAATTACTGAACATGTGGAAAGAGTGAAGGAAATTCGCGAAGAGATTGATGCCGAATTTGAAACTTGTTTTGAGGATGCAAAGAGAATTGCAGGGGATTAGATATTACTGTGATGGTTCCAAGGACTTGCAACAAGCAACAACACAGAGAAACATACCTAGAGACAACCCAAAGGAATATTATAAGTTAGCCGTGGCCATTCCATTTCTAGATTATTTTCTCCAGGAACTGGACTCTAGATTTCCAAAACAAGACCAAGTGGCATATTCGGTATGCTCTTTGTTGCCTGAAAATATTACCTGTCTTTCTGACGATGGGTTGTCTAGACTGGCTTCAGAGCTACAGTTTTGGGAAGATGATTTGCCTTGTCTCTCTGTAGGGGACCTGGAGAAGGAGTTGACGGATTTGAAACGGCACTGTGGAAAACTTAGCAGGGAGACCTCCGACAACCTCTGCAATTTGCAGAGTCTCTTCAATTTTATTGATGAAGATGTATTCCCAAGTGTGAAGACGTTGCTTCACATTGGATGTGTATTGCCAATAACAACGTGTGAAGCAGAGAGATCATTCTCTGGGCTTCGGCGGATAAAAAGCTATATGCGTAGCACAATGCACGAGGAGAGGCTAACCGGGCTCGCACTGATGCACTTGTATCACTCTTTGGAAATCAACCCAAAGGAAATAGTACAAACGTTTATAAGGCAAGGAAACCGAAGACTGTTCATGTCCAATCTCTTCAGTTAAGTTTGTTTTATACACTATCATGGACGAAAGATGGCCATACTATGGCCATCTTTCGTCCATTATTGAATTCTACATATTGTGGATTACAGGCCACTTGACTTCCGTTACTTGAGAAGTGTTTGAACTAATTGTTTGTTATTATATACTTGATTCTGTCTATTTTGTGATGAAGCATATCATCATGCGTCTTGATTGTAATGGGGAAAAGTATTCCCCACCCCCGAATTGAACCCCCAAAAGTGAAAAAATAAAATAAAAACAAAATAATGACAAAGATAAGATTTTAAAAAGGTTCTGTAATGTGGAGGCCTCCTCGTGGCTAGAACTGGTAAAGTTTTTTTTTTAATAAACGGCAAACATCCACTACGTATTTATTCATTTTTATAAATGCCAACATATTCTTATATTTCAATTTTGGGTATAAATTTCGCATAGTCTACTATCTGTGAAAATGTGAGAATCCCGGAGTCTCCTGGGGCTTCGCCAGACTTTCAGTCTTTTGGACCCCCCCCCCCCCCCTGGTAAAAAAAAGCTGGATCCGCGCCTGATCAAGGCGTAGCGACAAATTATATATACGCTGCTCTTTGTGTATTCCATTCTATTAGTATATAATTGCCAATATTTTATCTGCGCTTATTTCATGTTTGCCGCCACACTCAACAATTTTTCAGTTATCTGGTGGCGTCCAGTTTTTACTGGTGGAGGAGAGAACCCAGTTACAATGTACCCGGGCAGAGACCACTGACCTTCCGAAAGTAAACAGGCAAACTTTCTCACATATATCGACGCGGGTGAGATTCGAACCCGCGCCGACTAGAGGTGGGAGGCCTTGTGATTTTGAGCGCGATGCTCTAACCACTCGGTCAGGGAGGCCCCTTCATGTTATTGACATGATACAGTCTCTAATTATTTTATCGTCTTTTCACCTCGAAAAGACGACAAAACGCCAAACGAAAAGACGACAAACAGGGTCGCTAATTTGCGGGTTTTGTTTTTCGACTTTTCGTTTTGTGGTCTTTTCGTTATTTCGAGGCGAAAAGTCGCCAATTGTCGTTTTGTCGTCTTTTCTTTTTCGTCGTCTTTTCGTCTCAGAATGACAACAGAACGCCAAGCAAAAAGGCGACAAAAAAGATCGCTAATAAGCGGGTTTTGCTTGTCGTCTTTTGCCTATATTAATGTCGTCTTTTGCCTATATTAATGTCGTCTTTTGCCTATATTAATGTCGTCTTTTGCCTATATTAATGTCGTCTTTTGCCTATATTAATGTCGTCTTTTGCCTATATTAATGTCGTCTTTTGCCTATATTAATGTCGTCTTTTGCCTATATTAATGTCGTCTTTTGCCTATATTAATGTCGTCTTTTGCCTATATTAATGTCGTCTTTTGCCTATATTAATGTCGTCTTTTGCCTATATTAATGTCGTCTTTTCGAGTTTTCGTTTTGTAGTCTTTTCATTATTTTGGGGGCGAAAACTCGCTAATTATCGTTCTGTAGTCCTTTTGTTTTGTCGCCTTTTGCCTCGACAAGACGAAAATTTGTAAACCGTCACAAATCAGCCACCATCTTTTGTCGTCTTTTCGTTTTGTGGTCTTTTTGCTTGGAAAAGACGACAAATTGTAAAATGGCACAAATCAGCCACCATAAATAATAAAGGGAGTCAGTTCTCCGGGTTGATAAGATTTAGACTTCTCTGCACACGCAATAATCATTTGTACAGTTGTTAGAATGTTTATAATTGTCTATATCCTGTATATGCAAAGTTTATGAGAATAAATTGATTGATTGATTGGTATCTATATAGCAACTCTTGTGACGAAATTCTATATGTGTCAAGCCTCAGCTGATCTATATTCTATTCCAAATGTTGCTCCAATTTGTGAAACCCATTCAAATAAACTTCCCAACGAAACAGCTTACAAATTATAAAAATTGCACGATAGCTTACCTGTTATAATGAATTTGATGCTCAAATTAAAGTAAACTAAACCATATTTTTTTCTAAAATTTCTCGACAACCCCCATGTGAAAGTAAGAGAGCCCCCCCCCCCCCCCCCTCCAGCCACTATTTATCCTCTTTCGGTGCTCCTCGCCTTCATGAAACCTAAACTGCCTGCACATGAAAACATTGCTAGCTATACCCTTTCTTTGTGCTAGGAATAGGAGAATGGTTGCTTTAAAGTGAAATAAAACATACTCATTTTGATTCTGAAGTTTATATATTGCTCAAGTTTGAGTTACCTGCAGTACCTATACAGATACATATAGGCACGTAGAATGGGGACCGCGGAGGTGGGTGGGGACTTCCCTTTTTTGACACCGTTATTTTTACTTTATTTTTAGTTATTTACAAATGCAAAGTGACTGACCTCCCGCTTTGATTATGTAGTAGAATGTAAGCTTAAACAGATGAATGGACCCTATCTGTACAGTGTAAGGCGTTACATTTAATTCTACATACAAAATAAGAAATCTATAAGAAACCTCCTTTGAGTAGCTTGGAATAATGAGAATGTAAACTTGATCTGAGGAATTGAACCCATGTAGTGACTCCTTCCCCTAACGATTTTAGATTTCGAAGTTTCAAATAGGAACATTTGGAAAAAGAATTTGTTGTTTGACATATTTAACCACCACGAATTTAGGATTTTGAGGTTTGGCAGATTAAGTATTTGGGCTTTTTTTCTGCTTATGATGAATTTTAGATATTTGTGAAGTCTAACTTCTCCTTTGAATGTTTCCTCCCTTTGATAAACGATGCTAAGTGTATGACATGTGTGTAGATTGCCAACGTTTTGTCAGCAGTGGCGGATTTAGAGTGGGTGGAGGGGGGGGGGCACTCTGCCCCCCTTTTCGCCACAAATTTACAAAAGAATGTTAGTAAAACTCCCGATTTGGCACCCAAAGTGGCTGAATACTTGACTTTCACATGTGGGGCCTCCCGTTTCAAAAATCCTGGATCCGACACTGGCCAGTCATATTTCATATTTATATCTTATTTTTTCTTATTTTAGAAGTATCATCAACCATGCTAGTTTATCTTTAACAAAATAAATAAATAAATAAAAAATCATAAAATACATCTCAAAATGAAAAAAAAATGTAGAGTCCTTTTTAAAGGTTAAAACCTTCACATCCATATCCATTTTAAACAACCCCCCCCCCCCCCCCCCCCCCCACACACACATATACACACACATACCTAGACATACATACACATATATTACACACACATACAAACACATACATACATACATACACATACATTCATACACACCCATATATACACACACACCTACACACTGCCTAGTCATTGTTTGTAGTGAATAAGTAATTAAGTAATATATAAACGGGACCAGAGAGAATTTGTATTCAAAACATCGTATCATTGTGATATGTGTCGAGCCTGAAATAACGTGAATATCAATATTTGAATTCTGTAATTCTAGAAATGCGGATTGTTAATTTTTTCAACAGAAAACAAATCTTTAATGTGATGATATCGGCTTATGTATGTCATGTTTCAATGCAACAGGAAAAAATCATGCGATATTCAGTTTGGAAAATACGTATCACTATGTGATTCAGGTTCAGACTTCTAAACTGCCTCTGGTATCCGTTTGAAATCTGACATGACTATATGATGCAGAAATAGCACAGTATGATGCAGTTCATCTGTTTTCCCAACAAATTACATCATGGACGATTTAATTTCTAAAATCTGAGAAATAAGCATGCAGATCTGATAATTCCCCAAACAACAAAATCTTATATAGTGTCCGGAAAATGCTTTATTAAGTGACGTAATGACCTCTCTCTCTCTCTCTCTCTCTCTCTCTCTCTCTCTCTCTCTCGTCACTGGCACGATGACATTTTACAAATATTCTCTCTCTCTCTCTCTCTCTCTCTCTCTCTCTCTCTCTCTCTCTCTCTCTCTCTCTCTCTCTCTCCACTGGCACGATGACATTTTACAAATTCATGCAATACTACATATCACAAATCATAAAATGTTTCCTTTTTCTTTTTATAAAAAACTTAGATCAAAATGACCTCTCCTAAGTGTATAAGCCAGATTGACGAATATGGAAAATAAATTATCTATCATTTATTTTAATTAATGTGAAAATTGTCATGTGTTTTGATATACGGGACTGCTTTTATCACTACAGAGCATTGTTATATGAATAATAATAATAAATTTAATGAATCATAATGTACATTAAATCTATTGTTACAACACCACTTCATGATAAAATATCAAGCAATGCAATCACAACGGGATATGTTATACGAGTTGTAGTATCCCCCCCCCTTGATATGGGCTTTTACTGAACCGTAAAAATGGCACAAGACTACTTTAAAGAACTCGAGCTTTGTTGTAATGGCTTTGTCGTTTCCTTTGGAAGTGTATGCAAGATGTATAAATGGGGAAGGAAAACAGAGGTTATCGTTCTTAATATTGAGCTTCAATGTGTTAAACTTGACCTTTTTGTACTTTAAATTCGCATAAATTAGTTTTGTCTGTTGGTGTCAACAGAAAAGCATAAATCAATCACTACATTTTATTAATACATAGTAACGTCTTTTAACAATGTTGATGTGAAAAAAATTGATGCTTGTAGATAGGAATTAAATAATGACCTTTTTGCACTTAAAATGCAGAAAAAAAAAATCATCACATAGAATTTGAGAATTTTAAAGAGACATGGACACGATTTGGGCTGAAAATTTTCAAATTTAATTTTTCCATTTTTAATGTTTATAATACTCAACTAAGATATATATATCTAATGATCAACCAAATTTGAATATCAGTTGTTGAGGTACAAGTGAGTTACAACACCCCCAATTCTTTATTATGTAAACAAGGCACGTGCCATGTTTTTGTTTACATATAGAGTGCTTAATAGAAAATATCATATTTAAAACAAAATGAGATGGGAAAAATACTTGAAACTATTTCATCGTGTTTAGAAGTAACTTGTAAATGAAAAAAAAATCTGTTTTAAACGCAACTTCTAATCGTAAATTTAATTTACGTAAACAAGAACATAGCACGGGTTTTGTTTACATAACAACGAATTTTGAGCTGTATATCTCTCGTGTAACTCGACAATTGACACTCAAAGTTTTGCTGACCATTAGAAATACCTTTGTTAAGTTTTGTAAAAATTAAAAATGAAAAAAAAAAAAATTAAAATCGAATCGTGTTCATGCCCCTTATATATATTAGGTGTATCACCATTTTTTAAACGAAATTGTACGTATTACTATGCCCTGTCTAAGAATTATAGATTAGAAAATACTACACTAACCAAAATCAATTGGTTTACATTTGAATTAGTTTCAATTAAAATCTCTTCTACTTAGATAATAAATTACTAAATTAAAGAATGTCTAGGGATATAAAGGGTGTTAAGAAAGTTCGTTCCATGAATTACAGTATGCCTAAAATTATTTATAAACAACTCATATACAAGTTTATATCTTTTTAATAAAGAGTTCCCAATTACATTGAAGCTTTTTTGACGTAGTGCAAATTCAAATTTGATAAGATCATGACCCCTGGGGGTAGAGTGGGGCCACCATAGGGGATCAAAGTTTTATATGCAAAAATGTAGGAAAACATCTTTAAACATCTTCTCAAGAATCACTAAGCCAGAAAAGTTCAAATTTATTATGACAGCTTTCTGACATAGTGCAGATTCAAGTTTGTTAAAATCAAGAGTAGGGCCACAATAGAGGATCAAAATTTATATGTGAATATATAGGGAAAATCTTAAATATTGTCCAAGGTGACTCAGGTGAGCGATTTTGCCCATGAACCTCTTATTGTCATTTAAACTAAAGGATATTTAGAATGAGCAGGCAACCCTTTACCAAGCTTGTATAATTCATTATCCCAGGGGTTTTGGGACGCAGAATGGGGTCAAAATGGTCAGTGATAAAATATATTAACAATTGAAAAATTGTAACTTCTTAATAATTACTATTCTAATCTTTTCATATTTGGTATGAAGTATCTTTGGAACGGGTGGGTGGGGGGGGGGGTGGTATAATTGTAAATTTCAGGACTGGGGGCCTTAGGGGCAGGGCAAAAACTACCAGATCTCTACAACCGCATATCTTCAAAATCTTCAAAAACTAAATTTATAGTGATCTAGATCAGGAAGACCTCTACCAAATTTAGAAATTTCATGATCACCTCGGTAAAGGTTCTGATTTCAGGGTGGGGCCAAACTTGGTATATATAGTGTAGTTCCAGAATGGGGCCAACATTATTATAGTCATTTAGGTCTTTGCCATTTAAGAAAAACTTTTTTAAGTTTGCTGGTACAGTATAAAAACTAAATCATATATAGGAAAGGCAGAAAAGGATATATCAAAATTGTGAATTTCAAAACCCCAGAGTTTTAACTCTAGGATGGGTCCAAATTAGTCATATCGTGTGAATGTAACAAATACTATATTATGTAAAGTCTTTCATCAAATAGGTACTTTCAGGAGCATTCAAGTTTAAGAACACATCTTGTATACTGTTGCCGAATATTACAAATACAAGAAAAGAAAGTTTCCAGTGATACTTCTAACTAAAATACTCAGGTGACCGATAAGGCCTGTGGGCCTCTTGTTGTGACACATGACTCATCAGATATATATATGTATTTGATGCTAAATTACCTTTGTGTAACAAATGAATGTGTTTTGTTGTACAACTTTTCAACTCATCATGCCACATCAAAATGATCCAAGAACAAACGTGACCCGGCACAGTTGATATCAATAATCATTTTTCGATATTGAAGCGATTTTCGAAATCAAGAATGGAATGATTAGGAATGGTTTTTGGTATCAAGAATTCTTAATAACTTTTTGATATAAAAATAATTTTCTGATATGAAATATACGAGCGGGATGATAAGCAATATACGACTAATTAACCAATCTGTGTAACCCAGAGGGCATACACTGTAGAGGGCAGGGTTTGTTGGGGATGTCAGTTACGTCATTACAGACTGCGCATGAGCTGTCTTAAAATGTACATACGGGATTAATATAAATTGATTAAATATTGTTTAACGTCCCGCTCGAGAATCTTTCACTCATATGGAGACGTCACCATTGCCGGTGAAGGGCTGCAAAATTTAGGCCTATGCTCGGCGCTTATGGCCTTTGAGCAGGGAGGATCTTTTACGTGCCACACCTGCTGTGATACGGGACCTCGGTTTTTGCGGGCTCATCCGAAGGACCACCCCCCCCCCCCCCCCATTTAGTCGCCTCTTACGACAAGCAAGGGGTATTGAGGATCTATTCTAAAACAACCCGGATCCCCACGGGGTGGGATTAATGTATATATATATATATATATATATATATATATATATATATATATATATATATTGGGAACCTATCATCTTTGAAAAGGTCTGATACGCACACCGTTCATGAGGTCTCTATGTCGACAGTAAACTGTAGATCGGTGAGAAATAAAGCACTCTCTGTGTGTGACTTTATACTGTCAAATAAAGTTGACTTACTTGCCATAACAGAGACATGGCTAGGGTCATCAGTCGACAAACGTGTCATTTCCGAGTTAAAACCCGACGGTTTCAATATACATCATGTATCTCGATCATCCAAACGAGGTGGTGGCATAGCGCTCGTCTACAATTCTGACATGAAGGTAGAGCGAATTTCAAGCAGTATACAAAATACCCATTTTGAAATGCTAGAATGCGTAGTCAGTGGTGAAAATGATAGGTTTCATCTATATGTGATCTACCGTCCGCCTCCATCAAGGACTAACAATTTCCGTAACACCGTGTTTTTCGATGAATGGTCGGACTTTTTAGATCAAGTTTCCGTCATTCCCGATGAAATTGTCATAACCGGAGATTTAAATTTTCACCTAGACGATCCGAAAGATTTTGATGCTCTCAAATTCTTACAATCACTCGATGATCATGGACTTAGACAGCATGTAATCGGTCCGACGCACCAACGTGGGCATACACTGGATGTTCTGATCACGAGAGAGAATGACTCGATTTTGCATGGAAAACCTATTACGCATGATCCAAATCTGTTCGACCAAAGAGGAAATTCAACATGTGACCACTTAGCAAAAGAGTCAGAAAAAGAGACAAACTATCAAATTTCGCAAAATTAGAGAAATATCACAAGCTGATTTCATCCAGGATCTGAACAATTCACCCTTGTTTCAAAATCCTAAAGGTACCGTCGATGAACTCGTCACTCAATATGTTTCTGACCTTTCAAACATTATCAACAAACACGCTCCTTTGCAAACAAAAGCAGTAACAATCCGACCAAACACAGAATGGTACACTGAGGAACTCCGAGCAGCGAAACGAGAACGCCGTAGAGCAGAGCGTACAATGCGAAAAACGCATTTGACAATCCATGAAGAGATTTATAAGGAGCAATGCAGAATTTATAATCAATTACTGCTCCAAAGTAAAAAAGACCATTTCTCAAGCAAGATAGCAGAAGTTGGTAGTGATCAAAGAGAACTCTATAAACTCACCAACGTTCTAATGGGCAACAACAGTGAAGTGATATTACCATCAAATGATAGCGACGAACAACTAGCTAATACTTTTAGTGAGTATTTCATGGGGAAAATTGACACTATTCGAAATGATCTTTGCATAATCAGGGACAAAGAAAATATTGATGTGTTGAGGGCTGATGTCAAGTTTGAAGGTGGTCAACTTACTAGTTTTTCCCCAGCTTCTGTTGATGAAATCCGTAAGATCATCCAGAAGGCTAAATCAAAATCTTGCGAACTGGATCCAATTCCGACTTACCTCCTGAAAAGCTGTTTAGATAGTGTTGTTAATGTCATCACTGAAATTGTCAACAAATCATTCAGCGAAGAATGCGTTCCATCGTCATTCAAAGAGGCCATTGTAAAACCGCTTCTTAAAAAATCTGGATTGGATAAAGATGTGCTAAAAATTACCGTCCAGTGTCAAACTTATCTTTCATATCAAAGATTCTTGAAAAGGTGGTAGCGACACGCCTTGAATGTCATCTGCAATCCAATTCACTTCTAGACAATTTGCAATCAGCATATCGCACTGGACATTCCACCGAAACAGCGCTTATTCGAGTTCATCATGACATTACATCAGCATTAGACAAAAACTCGTGTGCCGTTTTAGTCATGTTGGATCTTTCAGCAGCGTTCGACGTTATAGATCACAATATCCTCTTCCACCGTTTAGAATATTCCTATGGCATATGTGGGTCTGCTTTAGCGTGGATAAAATCATATTTGTCAAATCGTTCTCAACGGGTCGCAATAGGATCGATCTATTGAAATGGGATGCATCTCAAATACGGAGTGCCCCAAGGATCTGTGCTGGGCCCAAGACTTTATTGTCTTTTTTCGAAAGCGATTGGTCAAATTTGTCGGCAACATGGCATGGAATATCACTGCTATGCAGATGATACACAAGTATATCTTGTGTTTGAACCACTAGATGATTGGATAGACATAGCAAGTCGTCTAGAAGCATGTTTGGAAGATATCAGTGACTGGATGCGATCAAATCTTCTAAAGCTGAATCAGGATAAGACGGAACTGATTGTTTTTGTCCCTAAACACCGGGTGAACGACTTTTCAACTTGTCAACTTTCTTTCTATGGCACAGTGGTCAGTAATGTTTCATGTGTCAGAAACCTTGGTGTCATTTTCGATAGGACACTCACTATGGAGAAGCAAATTAGTACCACTGCTAAAGCGTGCTTCTTCCACATTCGAAATATTGGACGTATACGTCCATATTTAACGAACGATGCCTGTAGAACGCTAATGAACTCACTGGTCACTTCCAGATTAGATTACGGAAATGCGATGTTATATGGACTGCCGACAAACATAACGAACAAATTACAACGTGTTCAGAACACTGCAGCTCGTGTTGTATCGAGAACTAAAAAACACGAGCATATCACCCCCACTCTTGTTAATCTCCATTGGTTACCTGTGCCCTTCCGGTGCCAGTATAAAATTCTTGTGTACGTCTTCAAATGTCTTCACGGCAGTGCACCAACGTATTTGCAAGACATCGTTCGTGCTTACCAACCAACACGTTCGCTGTGATCAGAGGACTGTACACTACTAGTGCAACCTCGAATCCGCACCAAAATATACGGCGAGAGACGCTTGGACAAATCTGCGGCCACTCTCTGGAACAACTTGCCAAGATATTTGAGAGATAAACAATCCATGTGGGCTTTTAAGAAATCTCTCAAAACACACCTTTTTAGACTTGCATACGGAAATATTTAACTCACTTTTACCATGCATGAATTACTTTTAAAACTCATTTCTATTATTGTTCTTTTAAATTATGTGTATTTCTTTTTACATTTATCGGTCATATTAAAACAAAAAACAAAACAAAAAACAAAAAAACAAAAAAAACAAAAAAAAAAAAACGTATGTATGTATGTATGTGTACGTATGCAAGTGTATGTATATATGCGATGTGTGTGGTGTTTTAGTGTGCTATATTAGTTTTGTTTTTTTTTTTGTAGTTAGCGTAACTAAATATAATTTGTGTTTTAAAATACCCCATTTAGTCCTTTTCTTAATTTCTCTATGTTGTATGTATGTTTGGCGATATATTAATTGTGTATGTTGTAAAGCGCTTAGAGTAATATTTATAATGTTAGATAATGCGCTATATAAATGCCTTGTAATAAAAAATAATAATAATATATAAAGGGTGTTAAGAAAGTTCGTTCCATGATTTACAGCATGCCTAAAATTATTTATATTGATTGATTATTTATTGTTTATAGCCGCTTGAGCAATTTTTCAGCTATCCTGCGGCTTATAAAAAATTATTTATAAACAACTCATATACAAGTATATATGTTTTTAATAACCAGACAATCCATCTTTGTTTTTCAATACATTTTAAATTCTATTTGGCATTGAATGAATCAAAGAAATCAAATGTTTCTGAGGTATCTCCCTCCATGCACGGTGAAGTCGGCGTCGTAATTGGCACATTGTCGTTGGGCGAGGATCCTTGTAGGCCTCGCTGTCCAGAATACTCCATAGATTTTCGATGCAATTTAGGTCTGGGGAATTGCCTGGCCATTCTACTTTGGTAATAAAGTTTGGTAGATTATTTTCACACCAATTCTGTGTTAGCAGGGCAGTGTGAGGGGTCGCTCCATCTTGAACAAATGTGGCGTGTCCTGGATATTGAAGTAACTTTCGTTCGTCGATCCTACCACTATTTTTCTGTCGATTTAGAGCAGGTTTTAGTTCTTTTTGAAGGATATTGTTCACATAATAATCAGCATTAATAGTTTTGCCGGCTGGAACAATGTGAAGTTTGGATAATCCCTGTACTCCCATCGCACCCCATACCATGACTTTAGCGCTCGACTTGACGCAGCTTACATCTGGAACCTCGTCCTGTCGGTTCGGAACATGAAACAAATATTTCGTAGATTCATCACTAAAGATGTAGTTTTCCCAGTCTTCAGCCGTCAAATGCTTGTGATCACGAGCAAATTTCAATCTTTTTTGCCTGTGTTTTCGTCAATAGTTGATTTCTCGGTCTTTTAAATGCCTTCCAGTTTTTAACTTTTCGCAAATAATTAAAAACAGTTACATGACTCACATTAAAGCCTGAGTTCTTAAGTTCCTTGCTGCATTTCCTTGTTGATTTTCTTCGTTTGTATTTCATGTTTTCCACTTTTCTCTTCACTAACCCCACTATCTTCGAAGGCCGGCCGGATCTCGGTTGATCGGATAGTTGTTTATTTTGCTCTCGCCTTCGCCTCCACTTTGTTACCCATCGCTCACTTTTACATAGCTGCTTAGCCACATCCTTCACACTTAATCCTGCATCTAATAAAGCCAAAGCTTGAGCTCGTTCATTAATTGTATCAACACTTGTACAGGACGTCTGCTTTTTCACTGAACTCGGCATATTTATTTCATGACGTAATATACACTTTGTTTACATCACACTATAGTAACACAAGAGAGTGCACATAGGGAAGGATAACTGCTGATATAATGAAAAAAATGTCTACAGAGTTACCAGTAAAAATTTGAAACAAAAACATGTCGTTTTTCTATTTAATTTTTCAAATTTACAAACGGAACGAGCTTTCTTAACACCCTCTATTTCTTGACAGTTACCTTTTTATGCATGCATATATATTTTGCAATTATAATATATAAGTACTTGTTCAATGCTTATTTCATTGGCCCAACTATATTATACCTTTATTACCGGGTATTTAAACCTATCCAGTTAAAACTGTTGTGTCATTTAAAATTTTGAAAGGGTTTGGAAAAAAAGTCTATACTCTCTGGAGGAGGGATTGTTTAGTCAAAAAACTCAAAATCTGCACGATTTTACCTTTTATGTTTTATAACGAACAGTAATTAGTTTAATAACTCCTAAAAGGAATACAAAATTATGAGTTGGGCAAATATGGGCCCTTGGATATACCAGAGGTGGAATCAGGCCTACAAGGAGTAAGCATCCCCTGTTGACTGGTCACACCAGCCGTCAGCCCTATCTCTTGATAGGTAAACGGAGTAATCCATAGTCAAAACCAGTGTATAAAGAACGGCCTAACAATTGGTATGAAACACGTCAGACAGCATTTGACCTAATGACTGATTGTATTTGGCAAACTAGATGCATATAAGTATATATAGATATAACACAAACGCAGAAATTACAAACACAAAATATAATTTTCTACCATTCAAGGATCAAATCGCAAAAAATTAAAACCGCAAAAAATACCCATTATACGATAATAGATATACAGTATAGTTGGATCAATGAAATAAGGTCTTTGAACAGGGAGGGATCTTTATCGTGCCACACCTGCTGCGACACGGGGCCTCGGGTTTTGCGGTCTCATCCGAAGGACCGCCCCATTAATTTTAGATGCCTCTTACGACAAGCAAGGGGTACTGAGGACCCATTCTAACCCGGATGACCACGGGTTCATGTATTTAGGTGTTGATATTGCACATATTATTAAGCGTTGATTTTGCTGTACATATAATTAAGTGTTGATAACACTGTACAAATAATTAGGTGTTGATATTGCAGTTACATAAAATTAGGTGTTGATATTGCAGTTACATATCATTAGGTGTTGATATTGCAGTTACATATAATTAGGTGTTGATATTACAGTACACATAATTAGGTGTTGATATTGCAGTTACATATCATTAGGTGTTGATATTGCAGTTACATATAATTAGGTGTTGATATTGCAGTTACATATAATTAGGAGTTGATATTGCAGTTACATATAATTAGGTTTTGATATTACAGTTACATATAATTAGGTGTTGATATTGCAGTTACATATAATTAGGTGTTGATATTGCAGTTACATATAATTAGGTGTCGATAACATTAGACATATAATTAGGTGTTGATATTGCAGTTACATATCATTTGGTGTTGATATTGCAGTTACATATCATTAGGTGTTGATATTGCAGTTACATATAATTAGGTGTTGATATTGCAGTTACATATAATTAGGTGTTGACATTGCAGTTACATGTAATTAGGAGTTGATATTGCAGTTACATATACTTAGGAGTTGATATTGCAGTTACATATAATTAGGTGTTGATATTGCAGTAGATATAATTATGTGTTGATATTGCAGTAGATATAATTATGTGTTGATATTGCAGTTACATATAATTAGGAGTTGATATTGCAGTTACATATAATTAGGTGTTGATATTGCAGTTACATATAATTAGGTGTTGATATTGCAGTTACATATAATTAGGTGTTGATATTGCAGTTACATATAATTAGGAGTTGATATTGCAGTTACATATAATTAGGTGTTGATATTACTATGCATTTAATTAGGTGTTGATATAAGGAAAATCGTTGAAAATTATCTTAAAAATAAAGGTACAATAAAATTGAAGTAATTGTCATGATGTGTAGATTCACTTGTATTCATGTCTCTACCCCCTGAGTAAGACGTCTCACCCCGGCGGTCTTCTTCAATATAAATGAATATCACCTGGTACAGTATTTATGAAAGAATTCAATACTGAAATAAATAAATTTTAAAATTATTGTGCTCCCTTTTATAAGGTAGAAAAAAGAATTGAACATTCAAGCCGACGATCCAAAAGTCTCTGAAAACAAAGAACAGAAAATTGTAGTTCAGACCGAAGCGTGTAATTAAATCGTTTAAAGTCAAATATATTGAAATTTAAATTAGGGTCCTTTCTAAAACCATTTTTGAACTGAGATGCTCTAACGGCGATATACATGAGGAGGCTTATCCACACAGAGACAAGGTCAATCTTTTCTCCCAGTACCATTATCTTTGTTCATGATATAGAAAACACAATTTGGCTATAGAGACTTAGCTCAGGAACGACAGATTTAAGGGTAGTCATTCCAATTTTGTTCGTTCTGTATTTATATTTGGCTATTTTTCTCATTACTAAGCATCATAACTCGGGAACGACAGTAACTTTTGGTTGTCTTTATCAACAGTTTCAGTCGATTTGATTGAGGAGTACTCGAGTTCTAGAAACCAATTGTTGACGCCCAAACACTAGACCGCCCCTCATTACACTAATTCATTCTCCTTTTTTCACTGGTATCGTATATCTGCATGTCTTGGTCAAAGAATAAACTAAATTTTCTAAATCATTTTCAAATTGATTCTTGGCTTCCGACTTGTTTCACTCTGAAATATTCAATTAAAATTACATTCGTTTAATGATCTGAACGTCGAGGTCGTCACTACGCCCGCCTACCCTTAGTTCATTCATTCGAATTACCTGAGAATACATGGAATGTCTGCAAAAACACAACTGACGACGTATCTGTTCTCCGGACACGCCCCTCTTATGATCTTATGAGTGTTTCCTAGGCGGATCATGACGCCTCGTATATTGACTGTAGTTTCATCATATGTTTTATGTTCGTTTCTCTATAGCTTCCATAATTCAGTGTTTTTGAGAATATTGTGACCGTACATTGATAGAGACCTTTTTTCCAGCAAACCTGGTTCTCTGCCATTCAGAAAATCTGGTTCTCTGCCATTTTCTGATTTCATTTTTAACAGGTTAATGGCGCCGAGTTACTAGTCTCATTCCACGAAGAGTCGTAATTCTGATTACGGTTAGTAAACAAACAACTTTACAAGCACTGCACATTGTAGATTCCTAATTATACACGAGTAATCAAATATTCGCATTAATTTACGAAAAGCATCTTTTGATAGCGAAAACAAAATTCTCACTTTCATTTTTTTTTAACAAGCATTAGCTTGTATGGAAACAAGACACGCGATATTTCAAAGTTCTTGCGAATTGACGTTGGCATGTGATATCGCCAAATAAAATACTTCATTAAAATATGAGATCTACAATATATTAAAGCAACAACGGACATTTTTAAACACTTGCGTATCGTAAAAATAAATTTATGAAAGACAAAAGCATTAGGAAACAACCAGCGTTATCTGAGAATGTTAATGTTATTCAAAGTTCTTCAACGCTTCTTACAAATGAATGTCCCATATCACAAAATTGTGCTCACTGCATGCATGGTGCAAAACGATAATTTCTCTTTACATCTAAAAAAAAAAAAAGAAATCAAATCTGTGCTTTAACAGATATAATTTATTAAATGTTACATACTTTAAAATAATTCTTGGAAAACCATATACTTAAATACAACGAAAAAAGAAAAGAAAATTAAAAAATAACGAAACAACCATAAATGGACACAATAGAATTGGATACATACTTCAAAAAATAATACTTTTAGATTAAATACATGAGTTAATGGATCAATAATTTATCGCTATAAATAAGACTTCAAGAGATAGGTAAAAACAAGTTCCATACAAACTGTCATTCGAATGAACTTGTGTACGATAGTTGCGGCCCTACTTCCGGGCGGTTTCTGATGTGCTTGGCTCTGGATCAATCGGGTGCTTTCATCAGAGTCGTTGCACAAATTTTGTCGACAATAAGTTTGGCACGTGTAATCATGGACGCTGTCCTCCACACAGCAATTTATACCACAATCGAAAGTATCCGGAATACTGCACTTTCTAAACATCTGGTATATCCTTGTTCTGTCTGTTTTGAAATTTGAGAATTCGGTCGGTTATTCTTACAAACAGTTTCTATAGACATTTCTACATAAATTTGATATTGATGATTTAAAAAAGAGAACTTGAAAATTTTAAAGTCAAATAATGTAGCTCTTGGCGAAAGTGTTGTCTATCTAAAATCGATGAAACTATCCAAAATGTGTGATATCATTTCTGTAATGTTCATGCTTTTCATTCCTAATGTTTGACCCATGTTAACACTTCGTATACTGCCGTAAAGCGTTACAGCTCATACCCTCATATAGTTTCAAAAAATGAGAAATGCCCATTATTTCAATTTGTAAACATATCAAAAGGCATAAACATTAGAAATGTTAATATATTAGAATTGATCAAAACAAAAATGAACAATACAAAGAAATTACTAATATTTTGCTTATCTTGTGCAATGTCCTTTAAAACATGCCAAATTTCCAACAATTTTATCTCACTAAGCACAAACAAAATAACTGTTAATCATAAGTCGTACCTTTAGTATAGACTGTTTTTGTTACACACGTTTTACCATTTCCCATGCATTGCACTATGCCCGGCCCGCTGGTCACGTTCCACGGGCTGGTCACACAGTTGTAATCACCCTCGGAGTTAAGGTAATTGCATTCATAGCAACTGTACGGCTGGTTACCCTGGCAACCTGTTAGAAAAAGGTGAAGATAACATACTGAGATCAATCTTATAGCTCATATAAAGATTGATTGATTATTTATTGCTTTCCGCCACACTCAACAATTTTTCAGTTATCTGGTGGCGTCCAGTTTTTGCTGGTGGAGGAGAGAACCCAGATACCATGTATCTGGGAAGAGACCACCGACCTTCCGCAAGTAAACTGGCAAACTTGCTCACATAACGCCGCGGCCGAGATTCGAACACGCACCGACAGAGGTGAGAGGCTTTGTGATTTTGAGCCCGATGCTCTAACCACTCGACCACAGAGGCCCCCTCATATAAAGAATACAAAATTCAGATTGTGGCAAAACGGACCCCTGGGTATGCCAGAGGTGGGATCAGGTGCCTAGGAGGAGTAAGCATCCCCTGTCGACTCGTCACACTCTCCGTGAGCCCTATCTCGGTTAGGTAAACGGAGTAATCAGTGTTCAAAGAATGGTCTCAATTAGTATGAAACACGTCAGATAGTATCTGACCCAATTACAGGTTGTATAGGTAAATTAGATCATAATAACGATTATCGATTTTGCGAAATGCTGTTTTAAACGAGGCTGTTGAAATCACAGTAAATCAACTTGTTTGTCGTTAGCCTGCCTCGATTTCAAAACTGATCCTGCACAGAACTAGCTTTTGTTTATCGAATCATTTTACCCAGTGACAGGCTGTAGCAGTATACTCATAATAGATAATACAACGTACGTAAAATATACCGGTTACCAAACCTTGGGATTTATTGAAATACACGAACAATGGTGTTTTGTCGGAAACAACATATGCACTATCATCAATAGACCAAAAGAAGTCATACTTTTCTTACTGTCGGCTAAGTACTTCAAAGTTATTGTGAATGTCGGCAAAATACCCCAAAGTTATTCTGGCTATAGGCAAAATTTATTCTGATTGTCGACATTATACCCCAAAGTTATTCTGACTGTCGGCAAAGTATTTTAAATTTAGTCTAACTGCGGCTAAATACCCAAAATTATTCTGAATATCGGCAAAGTACTTCAAAGTTAGTCTTACTGTTGGTAAAATACTTCAAATTTAGTCTAACTGAGCTAAATAACCCAGAATTATTATTAATGTCGGCAAAGTACTTCAGATTAGTCTTACTGTTGGCAGAATACCCTAACGTTAGTCTAACTGTCGGCAAAATACACTAAAGTTAAACTGATTGTTAAAGTTTTTCATATATTTCACTGTTTGTAGAAATCATGTCCTTGAACTTAATAAAAGTTTCCACTGATAAAGTTGCAGTAGGATTAAAAAGAGCACAACATTTTTGTCAGCTATGGCTTGAGGTTTTAATGTCGATTCTCAACTGGTTTCATGATTTGACATGATAGTTTTTCAATGATCGAGCTGGGTGAATATCATGTACCTATTTGAGTATATCTACCAGTACTTGTAACATGTACCAACTGAGTTTCAATGATATTTTGCGGTAGCTCAGTGGTTAGAATGTTCGCTTCGTAACCGGGAGGTAGTGAGTTCGAGCCTCGCTCGTGCCATGGCCGTGTCAAACCTAATACGTAAAAATAGGTAGTGACAGTTCCTTTGTCAAACAGTGAGAATCACGGATCTTTCGGATATGACCTCAAAAACGGAGGTCCTGTGTTGCGACAGGCGTTGGCACGTTAAAGAACCTCACTGCTACGGCCCTGAGCGCTAAGCATAGGTATAAATTTGTGGCACTTCACCTACAGCTGGCGACCTCTCAGTATGAGTGGAAACTCCCGACAGGACGTAAAACAAACATTCAATTAATGACAATTTGGGAAGACTATTTATCAAGAAAAATTGAGTATACGGTTGCAATCCGTTTACTGTGTAGAGTTCTGAATTAGGTCGCGTTCTCGCTACATTTTAGTTTGAATATTGAGAATTAGATGTATATTTCGTCCACATGTTACCGTGCTACATATCTTTGTACATTCAACGAAATCCATGTACACTGTAGATTTCTACACCATGATATACATTATACAAATCTTATCAATACTATTTTTTCTTTAATGTAAGCCTAATTTCACAATTCTTTTTTTTTTTTTTTTTTTAAACTATTCAAATCATTCTAAATTTTTCAGATGCCTATGTATTTTAAATCAAGATACTCTAAACGAGTTCTTGGAAAATATAAATATACTAACGAGTTCCAAGAAAACGTAGAGAATGCCTTATAGCACCTGTACATTAAAGGTTCTAGAACCAGGTACCGCATAAGCCTAGACTGGTAGACTGTTATAAAACGATTTGTTGGCATGTTTCAACCGATCCCAATTTTAGAATGTTATAATTCTGGTGTTTTCTATCATAAGAAATGCATTTTCAACTCAAAATTAAAATCTAATTTTAAAACGTTGACAAAATAACGAAAAATGTCACCGACAGTATATGGTCTATTTTTTTTTTTTTTTTTACTTACGATGAATTATATTGTTGTTCAAAATTAGTTATTTAAAATGATACAGCGCTAATCATATTCAACAACATAAATCTTTTCTCATGAAATGTATGAATGAACCCTGTAATTTACTCAGTGAAAGTAACAGGCACTATGAACCAGATGTCAAGGTTTAGTTAGATATCATTAATTTTACCATCAGGAGAAAAATCATAAAGTTTGTAAATTATGACCACACAAGAATTCACCACTATAAAGGATCCTATGTAGATAAACTATTTTTCCCCATTTGGAAAGTACGTAATTGACAAAGGAATTCAAATAAATAGGATTTGAAAGGGATTATCACCTGGTGTTTTTCATGACATTTTTTAGGCAAAAGTTAATGAATAACGAAGACGTTTTTAAAGCTCTGTCATTCAAATTTGACAAGCCTCTCATGGTAAAATTTCATTTATATGATCAAGTTGATAAATTGAAAGGGAGTATCTTTTTGAAATACTGTTACAGAAGAAGTCTGATGTCCATGAATAGTGTAATTTTGACACTAATTCTGACTGTGGTTTGAAACTACATGAATAACAGAAGTATTTGCATAAATATGTTGTTAAATAGGTAATATGTAGAAAAAAATAGTATAATATTAGTGAATTATTAATCTACGAGGTATAACACTGCAAACCTATGTGTTTCCCCCCATTTTCTTTGATGTTTGTTTGTTTGTTTGTTTTACGTCTCGTCGAGAATTTTTCACTCATATTGAGACGTCACCAGCTGTAGGACTTATGCTTAGCGCTCAGGGTCGTAGCAGTGAGGGTTCTTTGACGTGCCAACGCCTACCGTGACACGGGACCGCCGTTTTTAAGGTCATATCCGAAAGACCTGTGATTCTCACTTCTAAATGCCTAGCGTTTGGCGAAGGAGCAATCACTACCTATTTTTCGTCTTAGGTTTGACTCGGCCATGGCACGAGCGGGGCTCGAACTCACGACCTCCCGGTTACGAAGCGAACACTCTAACCACTGAGCTACCGCGACCGGTCATTTTCTTTGAAGTGACCAAATTAAAACTCGTTATTTTTCAGTATTTCCAGAAGGTACAGTGTATAGGTGATGTGTATCGACCATGATCAGATTGAAATATGCTGACCTGAATCTGAGTCTACGCGTACAGTGGAATAACTGACTGAAATGGCGACATTTTTCAAAGAAGAATACCCCAAATCACCAACTTTGTGACGTCATAATTCAGAGTTCTATTCTTTTAGTTTCAAACTATTTCAAAGTGGAAATAACTGAATTTCATAGAAATGGAAGTATGCTTAAATCTTAAGACCGGAAATGGCTCTTATCGAACCAGATCAGTTCATATTTTGCAATAATATTAATCTCTTGTACAAACGTACTTAAGCAAAGGACGAAATGAAATTTGCATTAAGATATATATATATTTTTTTTTACATTCATTTATACTTTTAACTTCAAAGTGTGGACCAGATCTACACCATATCTAATTGAGTTATCTACACTCTTTGAACACTTGATAACAAGACAAAAGACTTGGTGTCATTTGTAAATGCAGAACATGTATTTTGAAACGTGCAAAATGTTTTATGTTTGTGTAGCCTATATATTTTAAAGGCAATGGACTTCAATCTACATGCAAACATAATATTTGGCAAGAATAATATTCCTATGAAGAAAGTGATATCTACTCCGTACGTGGTCCTGTTTTCTTCACAGAATACTAATGGGGGGGGGGGGGGTGTCCGTTTTCCGGGACCCCGTCATGATATACACTGCAAAGATTCTGATTCCTTGGCTCTTTTTTTTTTTTTTTTTTTTTTTTTAAAAACTACTGTTCATAACTGCACACGTACATTCTTTTTCAAAAAAGAATTTTTTATATGTAATATATATTACTTGAATTAATTCATATAATATATATTTTCAAAAATTCACAAAAGGATTATTTTTATTTCTACATTTGTCTATATACCCGTCAATGATCATGAAATATGAAATATATTTTCCATCGTTATAATAATTTTATACAGTTTATATTAATCTCTGAAAGTTTGCGGGATTTTTTTAAAATGGAAAACGACAGAAAGTTTAAACGCTAAACTAAGACGGGGTTAGTATAGGTTTCGGAATTTGTCATGATTTGTTTTAATTAACAAATTATTGATTGTTGCATATAAAATATGGTTTACTGGGATGAATAGATTTTCAACAAATTGCTAATGTCAATGCATCGAAATGCAGACGAAAAGGGTTACTTAACTAAACAATGTGATAAAGTAAATGATTTTACGCGCAATCTAACTGCTTGCTTATATACAGTACAATAGAATCAAGAAAGAGCCATCCTTTCATCTTCGTCGCTAGCCAAGAGTTTTCGGTCCACTCTGCTCCGCTTTACGGAGACTTGGAGCGCGGAGTGGAACGAAAACAGTTGGCTAGCGACGTTGTCCTTTCTTCTGTATCCTCCTTCCCTTCCCACTTGCCAGACAATTACAGTAAAACACGCCTATAGCGAAGTGCTGGGGACCAACCTAATTCGGTATATCCAATACGTTCACTGTATGTTTAAAACTACAAGGACGGAAAATAATAATGAGTGCATTATAACCTCGTTCGCTATAACCGTGTTATACTGTAATATATTATGCAATGAATAAGATGTAGATGGACAGGTATAGATTTTTGCTGAAAAGCTACCAAACAAAATTCGAAATCTACATGGTCTGTGGTATTCAAATCAGAATTCTGAACAGGCAACAACATACCTGGTAATTCATGAGTTGACATGTTCACTGGGTGATTGTCAGTGTGATATGATGATATGATCACTGGGCGATTGTCAGTGTGATATGTTGACATGATCACTGGGCAATTGTCAGTGTGAAATGTTGATATGATCACTGGGCGATTGTCAGTGTGATATGTTAACATGATCACTGGGCGATTGTCAGTGTGATATATTGACATGATTACTAGGCGATTGTCAGTGTGATATGATGACATTTTCACTGGGCGATTGTCAGTGATATGTTGATATGATCACTGGGTGATTGTCAGTGTGATATGTTGATATGATCACTGGGCAATTGTCAGTGTGATATGTTGATATGATCACTGGGCAATTGTCATTGTGATATGAGGACATGATCAATGGGCGATTGTCAGTGTGATATGTTGATATGATCACTGGGTAATTGTCAGTGTGATATGTTAACATGATCCCTGGGCGATTGTCAGTGTGATATGTTAACATGATCACTGGGCGATTGTCAGTGTGATATGTTGATATGATCAATGGGCAATTGTCAGTGCGATATGATGACATGATCACTGGGCGATTGTCAGTGTGATATATTGACATGATCATTAGGTGATTGTCAGTGTGATATGATGACATGATCACTGGGCGATTGTCAGTGTGATATGTTTATATGATCACTGGGCGATTGTCAGTGTGATATGTTGATATGTTCACTGGGCGATTGTCAGTGTGATATGATGACATGATCACTTGGCGATTGTCAGTGTGATATGCTGATATGATCACTGGGCGATTGTCAGTGTGATATGATGACATGATCATTGGGCGATTGTCAGTGTGATATATTGACATGATCACTAGGCGATTGTCAGTGTGATATATTGACATGATCACTAGGCGATTGTCAGTGTGATATGATGACATTTTCACTGGGCGATTGTCAGTGCTATATGATGACATGATCACTGGGCGATTGTCAGTGAGATATGATGACATTTTCACTGGGCGATTCTAAGTGTGATATGTTGACTGGGCGATTGTCAGTGTGATATGTTGATATGATCACTGGGCAATTCTCAGTGCGATATGATGACATGATCACTGGGCAATTCTCAGTGTGATATGATGACATGATCACTGGGCGATTGTCAGTGTGATATGTTAACATGATCACTGGGCGATTGTCAGTGTGATATGTTAACATGATCACTAGGCGATTGTCAGTGTGATATGTTGATATGATCACTGGGCAATTGTCAGTGTGATATGATGACATGTTCACTGGGCAATTGTCAGTGTGTATGATGACATGATCACTGGGCGTTTGTCAGTGTGATATTATACACTATACGTGTAATCATGACCAATTATGGAGTATCGTCAAGGTCTCGTGGTGTATTGCTGTTACGTTAAAAGCAACGAATGAATCAACAATATGATGTTATAGTAGTTCGATATAGTTGATATGTTTTGAAAAATACATAAAATGTAAATAATGAAATGTATTTCTTTGGTGTTTTATCGGGTGATGAAGGTAGCAATAATTGCAGAGATATTGATTTTTTTTTCTGCAACGCTAGCTACCTTCACTACACGATAAAACAACAAAGAAAGCATTTCATTGCTAAACTGATTAGGTCTACACGTGACTCTACAGGCCTGACCAGCTATTGGTTGACACCGGGTCATTTTTTACTATTTGACTAAAAATAAAATGCTACAGATACTTGACATTTTAAATGCGACTCAAGTAACAGTATGAAACTTTAAAAAAAAAAAAGTATATGCCTCGGGATTGGGGAACACATTGTTTCTTGATGAACTGAAAGTTCTGAGCCATTGCTGCAACTGCTACGTTTTGGAATATGACTAAACCGTATTTTTTTTATTTGTTTATTTTTGTAATTTTGTAATATGATATTCTTAGAATTGCGAGCTTAATCAATTAAAACAAAGGAAGTAAATTTTATTCATGCCAACTTTCAAATTTTGGGGACAATATTTACCTAATTTCCCCAGTTCTTCTTGGGAATCCGTGATAATTCAGAAAAGCATCGGTATGTTGGGTCTTTAACAAAAACTATAAATAGAACACAGGTACAGCAGGATTTAGTACGAGTTGAGAATTTCTGATAAAGGTATTTCTATTCGCAGAGGGCTACACATTCCATAGTCTTCGTTTTGGAAAACTGGAAATCCAATAAAACTGGGGAGGGGGGGTGTCAAGTGTGAGTGAATGTGCTACTTTCATTATAGATACTGACTGAAATTATAAAGGACGTAATAAAATTCATATCAAACGAAGTGGTTCTGTCGGAAATTTTTTTTCACGTGCATAACCTCGTAAATGGTCAGGAAACCCCAAGTTTACCAACTTTTATAAATATATACTATAATCAATCGATCAGTCGATACTTGGTATAATCAATCGATCTGTCGATATTTTGTATAATCAATCGATCAGTAGATACTTGGTATAATCAATCGATCTGTCGATATTTTGTATAATCAATCGATCAGTCAATGCTTTGTATAATCAATCGATCTGTCGATATTTTCTATAATCAATCGATTAGTCAATGCTTTGTATAATCAATCAACCTGTCGATATTTTGGGGATCAGAGTTGTTATAATAGATTCTCAGTACACCTTGCTTGTCCTAAGAGGCGACTAAATGAGGCGGTCCTTCGGATGAGACCGCAAAAATCGAGGTTCCGTGCCACAGCAGGTGTTGCAGGTTAAAGATCCCTCCCTTCTCAAAGGCCATAAGCTCCAAGCATAGGCCTAAATTTTGCAGCCCTTCACCGACAATGGTGACGTCTCCATATGAGTGAAAAATTCTCGAGCGGGACTTTAAACAAAATATAATCAATCAATCGATATTTTGTATAATTAATCGATCTGTCGATACGTTGTATAATCAATCGATCTGTCGATATGTTGTATAATCAATCGATCTGTCGATACGTTGTATAATCAATCGATCGATACGTTGTATAATCAATCGATCTGTCGATGCGTTGTTTAATCAATCGATCTGTCGATACGTTGATCAGTGAATACTTTGTATACACAGCTGATCAGTCGACACTTTGACTTGATCGTAGTCGATACTTTAACTTGATCGTAGTCGATACTTTGACTTGATCGTAGTTGTGGTACATGTCACTTGATTTGATACATACTGAATAACTTACAGAGCCAGGTACACCTGTAACACAGGTAATAAAATCACTTGTACACTCAGTCTCCAGAACAAAAGTGTGGTTTTACAAAAATTGTCGAATCAGGTGGCTTTAACCAGGTGAACGGATAAAACGTCCAATTTTCTTGTAAACTTTTGAAAATGTCGCATATAAATCAGTTCAATGTCCGTAGTCATTTATCAAAGTTCTAAATATTACATCGTCCTGCGGCAAAAATTACAGGTGGAGGAAAACCTCGAGACTGTTTGCATTTCAAATGACAAGTGACTGGTACGTTAAGCTTTTGAACAGTAGGCCATATCCGACACATTTTAATAATCATTTGCGGTTGGTCGAGGAGAAAGTGCAAATGGAAAAGCAGGTCATTAAAAAATAAATGTATGTAGTTGGACATTTTCGTAATGATTTCGTCTTTACAAACTGTTAAGTCAATATGAAAGTAAAAACTGTGCTACTGCATATTCATCTACCTAATTTACATATCGCATCTTTGAAAGGAGCCTTGACATTCTTGTAGAGAACAAAATTAAGGGCCTTATCTGAGAGCATCTCTTGTGACGTGCCTGAACGGAAACGTAATAGAAATTTAAAAAAAAAAAGAAACAAAAACAAAACTCCATGATGCGTTCTATATTTTTAAGATTAATTGATTATATGTTGTTTAACGTCCCGCTTGAGAATTTTTCACTCATATTTTTAAGAAAGAAAAGAACCTGAACAAATACGGCTTCTAACCATTCAATCAAAAATCAGGGAGAATTCCATCTTGCTAGATCATTTAAAAAACAGACTGCAACGATCTTTTTACTAGGCTTAACGTGCAACATAAATTCCGTACTCTCCTCGACAAAATAAACACCGGTTTAATAAAAATGTTGAAATCATTTTAACTGATAGCTCTTATTATATACATATATGCATGACTGGTCCATTTCTTTAAAAAAAAAAAACAATTATTGTAATTACCTGGAAAGATTAATGTTATTCCACATTATACGGAAATAGAAATCCTCTTTCCACATAAAATTAAGCCCAAACTGAAGACCAAGATCACTAGAATCATTACGTTCTCAATTGATGGAAAGTATTGTCATTTATCAGGCAGCGGAAGACCACAGGGACGTGATTGGTCGATTAAGCGACATCAAAACAATAAAAATGATGGCTGTCTTATATAGCAAAATAAAATCAATATCATATAATTTAATTCACACCCCCCTCTCAAAATAAATAAATAATAATAATTTTAAAAAAAACCAAACAAAAAACATATTCAAATGTTATATATGATTCAGTGTTATGTATCAGAAAACTGGGTTCCATGCACTCTAGCCGACATCCACGTGCATGAAATTACACGTGCGATTTCATGCAGACGACTGAATTTACCTGCACCATATTCTAGCAGAATGTAATCTTACCTGATATAAAAAGTCCGCAAATACACAAAGGTAAGTGGATTTTGTAAATTCCCAAAACCGATCGCCGAAACATGACTGTCATTTCTGTAAACTATCAGGTAAATGAAGAACTACATCTACTATATAAACCACCACTCACAACACAATGCTGTTTGTTGATTAGCTTGTCAAGGGGGCGGGGTCCCTCAGGGGAAACATAAATGTTTAACATTCTAAGTGTAATTATAATCCATCTAACATGCACTTACACAACACTGAAGATTGTAACTATGCTTCTGTTTCCTGTAAAACATGCCGCTTTGCTTGTTGTTACAGCAATACAAGTCCCCCCTCCCCCAACCCCTTGAAAATCCCTTCCTGTACTCTTTAGTGTTTTCTGTCAATTTTATAATTTCTGGAATGCAATTGAATGAACTCCTAATTTATTTAATCAATTGCAGTCATCGGATTCAATCGTTGGTTAGACAGCTGATAGAATTATAGCCGACTTTCCTTGTGTTTTCTGCCTGCCAGAATATAATGTTTGAAAGATTTATAATTCTTAATTAATTTAAATTAATGATGTCCATCACAAGACATATAAACCGAGGTTTTGCCCTAAGCGTAATGAACTTGAAATAGACTGACGGGAACACCCCGGCATCGTATGAAAGAAAACATTTTTGAATTAATATATTTCTCAATCGTCGGGCCTCGTTACCGTATTCTATATAATGTTTCCGTTTCAAGTCATTTTGATGCCTCTTTTTTATATGTTGAATTTGAACAACTATGGTATACCGGTATGCGAGACATCCTTATACACGGAAAACACTTGATTAAAACCGATTCAAAGAAACTAATTTCATCCAGTGCTGCTGAAATTAGCATTTATTTGATCGTGATTAGAAGAACAGTGTAGACGTGTTTGATCTGTCTATTCAAACTACAATTTATGGATTTTTTTTTTACAAATTGGAAAGAGAAACAAGCTAGGTAACCAAAGGTTAAAATTGTTATCAATACGTCACGGAAATAGTACACACTCAAAAACACTGTAGAAAACATTCTTTGAAATAGACACATTAACTGCCACCGATTTATTGGCGCTGTGGTTTGCATCTAATCGAACTAGTCAACACGCCATCAAAAACAAATATGTAGTTCCACTTCCTTCTAACCGTGCTAGACAATACATCAGATAAAAACAAATTGTAGCCCCACTTCCTTCTGACCATGCTAAGAAATACCTCGCCAAACAAAACCAACTGTGGTGCCACTTCTTTCTAACCATACTAGTAAATGTAAAGGTGAAGATAAGGAACAGTGATCAATCTCATAATTCGTATAAAAATACAAAATAAAGTTAAAACAAAACAACACGGACCCCTGGATATACCATAGCTGGGATCAGGTGTCTACGAGGAGTAAGCATCCCCTGTGGACCAGTTACCCGCCGTGAGTCCTCAGGTAAAGGGAGCAATTCGTAGTCAAAATCAGTGTGCAAAAAACCCCGGCCTAACAATTGGTATATATATATACACATTTGCCAATGTTTTGTGTTATATGATACTACTAACGAAATTGACATTCAATTCTCCTTAACATGAAGTCAGTCACGTGATCAGACGTTTTTCTTGCGTATGAATACAACCACCGCTTCAAAAGTAATTGCGTCAATTGTACTGTACTTTTACCTGTCTTAACATCAGAACAGAATGACAAAATAAATAAAACGCATCAGGATATTTACATAGAGTTTATTTCGTAAAAGACAAGAATTTTATTCATAAATAAAACAGACACATTAAACATACCGTTCAGTTCTTTTATCTTTTTAAAATACCGAGTGCAACAAAAACGGCATCTTCTGAACTGTGCCCACCGTACACCGTACACTTTCTGTCGTCAGTCATGTTTTACTGTTCATTATATAGTAGTAGGCGGTTTTCCATTGAGCATTCGTTTTCAAAAACAGCAGGGTGTTCCGATGACAGTTTCCGGTAAAATGGCAGTCAATTTGAATCAAGAAAAGTAACATTTCGAAGTGTTCAGTTTACAAGATTATTTTACGATTTTGACAGTGTTAAGGACTTACGAATTATCACTGAGGTTAGTTGTATTCAATTTTAAATTTACGCTGTTATTCTTTGGTAATTTTAAAATCGTTTCGGAGCGATTCTGCAATTTTCTGCTACATTACGGGTAAATGAGGACCTGTCCCGAGACACAGTTAGATTATTCTAGCTAATCCAAACATACCTCCAAACATTCACTAAAGCCCATGTGACCCAAAAACCTCACACGTATGCCTTCATTGTACTCTGAACGTCATGTAATTAGTGCCCCCAAACAGAATGCAATACGTTTTATTGTAGGGACGTTACAAAGCAGGTATGATGGTTTTCAAACAGCAAATTTTAAAACTGATCATACACATTGTAAAAATAATTGCATAAATACCGTTTAAATTTACTTTATGCAAGAATATTTTTCATTTCCAGTGTTTTCCCTTTTGATATCTCTAAAAATTGTAATAACAGCCATTTCCTCATGAATGTGTTACAGTCAATGAGCGTATGAATACAAATAAAAAACAAACAAACTATGTCTACTTTAATGGCTGGGAATTTTAACAGAAAAGAAGGTAGTTTGTAAATATTAAAAACAACTTTATACATGAGGGTATGGACATAAACACTCTCTGTATTTTTAAAACTGAAATGTATTTCTTGAATAACCATTATTTTGATAACTTTTTCGTGTTTTAGCTTATCCCACTGTTCCATGCAGTTTCGACAACTGTTATTTAGAAGATTAAAATTAATATAAATGAGAATAAGTTCAGTTCCTACACGTTTGATGCTAGACAGCCTAAAAGGCATAATAATTCCAACAAGTTTATTAATTCTAAACGAACAGAATTAATTAGAGTTGAACATGCCGTCAACCATTTCAATTGATCACTCATCCGGAAAATATAGGTCAAACTGCGGCATCAGAAGGCATACTGCAAAAAACGTCTACAGACTAAACACAGTTATTCTATCCCAGAGATCACATTCTAAACCACGAATAAGAAGGAAATCCCATGGCAAGCATTCCACAGGAATTCAATTGTAGATTAAATTCTCCATAAGTTGAAAAGAAAACGTCCAGCATTTGAAAAGATCTAGCATTCCTTAGCAACGTTGGTGATTAGATTAAGAATCTCGTTGGATTTATTGAAAGGATTAAAAAAAATCCATATGAATTAACTACAAAAATCAAGCATACATAAGGAATTTCATTGAAAATATCAAACATTACGTAGGAATTCATCCAATTTTGTCGCTATTCGGATACCCCTAAATCTCTCTGAATCTCTCTCTGTCTCTCTCTGTCTCTGTCTCTGTCTCTCTCTCTCTCTCTCTCTCTCTCTATATATATATATATATATATATATATCTGTGTGTGTGTGTGTGTGTGTGTGTGTGTGTGTGTGTGTGTGTGTGTGTGTGTGTGTGTGTGTGTGAACAATACCGTAAAAGACGTCTCCATATGAGTGAAAAATTCTCGAGCGGGACGTTAAACAATATATAACCAATCAAACGTAAATCTAGAAGGCATGCCCAAATCTTATGTAAAATGCATTTATTGATGCCTATTACAATGAACGAGAAATTTCAATGACAAGAAACTATGACAAACAGATGACTGGAGAGAGGAACATTGTATCCGAGCTCTCGTAACCTGAAATACAATGCTAGAAATATCCAAGGACGGATTCCCAACAACATAACCATGGTTTATTTATTTGATAATCTACACTCTCTCCAAATAGAACAGGAGACCATCATCTGTCAATGGTGACCGATTATCATAAAATAAAATTTTGTTATATTAAGTGATGTAGCCTTTCATTTCCATGCATGACCTTAATACTAATAATAACAAAGATTTCTTTTTAATGAAACGTGACCTTTGAATTCCATTACACGAACTTGTCAAATAAATATTCATTCCTACAAGGTCGTACAATTTACAATTCCATAATAAATTAAATAGAAATCACGGGAGCAATGAATCTGAAGTATATCTGAAACTTTATTCAAGGATTTCTTGAAAACATGTTTCATAAATAAACATTTTTCAGAATACAGAAAAAGGAAGTTAACGGTTCTGATGGATAAATTACTGAAACTTTAAACATAAATGTCATCAGCTGTATATACAGAACAATAACATATTTTACATGTACATAAAATTGACATATTTATGGCACTGCGGATGGGAGGGGGTGTCATCAGTCTCACATTCCTTCACATCACCCTGAAGGTCCAGGGTAGGGATACCAAATCTTCAAATGATTAGAAGCAGTTTCCTCCAACGTCGACACAACCAGTCTAAACACAATGACCTTCACAACGCTTGTTTTTTTCCCCTATGTTTGATGTATCGCTGATAATTCATAATTATAATGCATCATCGTTGATTGAATGTGATCACTACAAAGGAACTTATTCATATTTTTCTTCAAATTCCGTAGGCTTGTTTCTCCAGAAAGGACTGTACGAGGGTTGTCCAAAAAGTTCGTGGAAATTTCGTTTTTATCATTTTTATTGGATGAAGATATATATTCTGTATATGGAAACGTTTGTTGTAAAATTCCAATTCATAATAAAGTAGTTTTTAATCATTGCAGTAATTTTGAATGAAAAAAGCGTCATCCAGACCCCCAGAAGGGTAAAAATGGTACAAACTTTGTGAAAGAGTGTTGTTATGTAAATGATTATAGATTTTATAACATATGTCGGAACGTTAAAAAATGTCATTGTGACGTAAATTAAAACGATTACGTCAATTTCATACGTTGTTGGTATCGGTTATATCAGATTTATGTGATTTTGAAAGACATTACTGTAAGAAAATGTCTAAAAAGCACGCCCGAAAAAATGACGTCGACAATGAGCTATTGAACGCACAAAATTTTTTTGTGTTCAGCTTGGGAAAACGCCAACCAAGATCAAAAAAATAATGAAGGGAGCAGAGAAATATCGAACAGTGTCAAGATCGTTGGTATATAACTGGCATAAACGTTTTTCAGACGGAATCTGTGATTTAAAGGACGCTGAGAGGTCTGGAAGACCTCTGCTATGTAAGGATAGCACGAAATCCCATGTTCATGACATCATCACGACAGACAGACCTCTTCCGTTAAGGAAGTCGAGGCCGTTTGTGGAGTCAGCAAATCTTCGGTGTTTAATATCCTTACTAAAGACTTTGATATGAGTCTTGTCTGTGCAAGGTGGGTGCCGAGACTCTTATCAGATGACCACAAAAAGAGATGAATGCAGACAAGTAAGGCTTTCTTGCAGAATTTTAAAACAGGAGGGGAGGAGTGGCTTGACATAGTAATTACTACTGATGAGACTTGGCTTATCATTTTGACCCCGCAACAAAACAAGAACCAAGCATTTGGAAGCACCAGGGATCTCCATTACCAAAAAAGGCGAAAGTTTCGAAATCCATTGGAAAACAGATGTACATATTTTTTTGCTGATCGGAAAGGGATGATTCTGGTTCACGCTGTACCCTCCGGCCAGACTGTAAATGCGTCATACTATTCACAGGTAAATACAGAGCCCTATTTGTCGTTTTCTCATTAAATATATCATCACAAATACATTATTACAATATATTTATTATACCATTTCATTAACTAATTATCCCAACATATATTAATGAAATATTAGAAAAATCGGGTAGACTTTACTTTACCGGTCCCCAGGTATCCAGATCCGCGCGCAAAACCGTGACGTCAAACCAGTTGGTATGTTCTTTGTTTACGGCGGCCAGTTTTATTCCACTTGCAAAAAGTTAGTGAAATGTATTGTATTAAAAAAAGTCAGTAAAATATGGCACTGCGCATAATCGGCGCGTGTGATGATAACGGAATTTTCCGAAACAGCTGATCGAATTTAGAGTAAGGTTAGAGTTTTAATGTTGTTTTCTGTTTTTAAGTTAAAAACTCTCGTTTAAAATGAAAAATCACATTACTGATAAAGCATAGTATTGAATGAATCCCTGTTTCTATTCTTTTAAAGGTATTGCGTCTCAACTTAGTGAGAGCAATTGGAAAAAACGCTCTGCCATGGCTGCCAATCTTGGGAATGTCATTCTGCACCAAGACAATGCCCCTGCGCATACAGCAGCCTCCACTCGTTTGGAAATCGACTTGCTGGGTTTTAATGTTCTTGATCACCCGTCATATAGTCCAAATCTGGCTCCTATGGATTTTGCTATATTTTCTTTCATTAAATCACAATTAAGGGGTATCAAATTTGAAACATGTGATGAAATCAAATATTCAACACGCAGGATTGTGTCTAAAATTAACAGTGAGTGGTATTCCGATGTATTTGATTCATGGCTGAAGAGATGTGAGAGGTGTTTACAGTGCAGAGGTGACTACGTTGTGAAATAAATGAAATCTGGAGTCGTGACGTTACAAAAACGTAAATTTCTTCACCGTCAGACTGGACCGTGCGGCTTGCATGCGCACTGTAAATAAGTTGATATCTTTTGTATACGAATATGCATTGTGCAAATTTTAACAAATTTAAAGTATTATGGTCTATATTAAAATTGTATCGTACACTCCTGCTGTTGTCGTTATTAGTAAGAAAAAAAAAATAAACATGTCCACGAACTTTTTGGACAACCCTCGTATGTATACTGTTTTCTTGATGTTTTCTCTAACATGGCAGGACCGTCAATACATATAAATCATGATATATGTCCTACTATAAATGCTGTCATTTAGACAAAGAGCAGTAACTCCATAATAACGAGAACAAATAACCACACAGATACAGGTATGTACATTATTTACAGTTGATTGATTTGCGAAATTCACACTGGTATAAAAGGTAAAGGTTGAAGGTAAATAAATTGACCATTAATAGAATATACAATGTATTGCCGCGCAATCGAAACTTTTTCACTCATATGGACACGTTACCAGTTGGAGGGAAATGCCACAAATTTTGACACATGCTTAACGTTTAGGGCGGTGGCAATGACGGTTCTTCTTTCACCAACGCCTACCGTGACACATGGCCTCGGTTTTGAATTGTTTTCACTTCTAAATGCTGGGCTTTGTGAGAAGGAGATGTTTAATCTCTGCTTTGGTGCGGTTGGACGAAGACCCGAATCTCCGGTCACGAAGCAAACGTCCTAACCACTGAGTCATCTCAATCAGTCAATAATAGATGTCAATAGGACTTTAAGAAACTAAGTATTATCCTTAGAATAATCACAGATATTCTGAAAGCCATAAATCACATGGGTAGCTAAATACAATTTATAGTTTGTTTCTTGCACTGAAATTGTTTTAACTACTCTAATTAAGAATAATCCCTTCTGACAAAGTAAAGATTGATTGATTGATTATATATTGTTTAACGTCCCACTCGAGAATCTTTCACTCATATGGAGACGTCACCATTGCAGGTGAAGAGCTGCAAAATTTAGGCCTATGCTCGGCGCTTATGGCCTTTGAGCAGAGAGAGATCTTTAACGTGCCACGCCTGCTGTGACACGCGGCCCCGGTTTTTGCGGTCTCATCTGAAGGACCGCCCCATTTAGTCGCCTCTTACCACAAGCTAAAGTTCTGCATCCGCAAGCATTGTCTGTTTTGTCACAGAAATTATGATTTTTAGTGCAATAGGACCATTTCTCCAAGGTAGTATAAAACATTGGTTTCCTTTGTTTTTAATTATTTTAATTTTGCAAATTAAAAAATTATATTGCCACTCTTGGAACTTTAAATAAACAAAATAACTGTATCATGTTTTGCAAAGGTCTTAGACGTTAACCTTACAAGCACGTCATGTAAATTTGAAAAGTTTGTGTTCTGCATCATACATGTATAGCTATTGTATCGATGAATTATATTTATCAAGATTCATTTGCGCATTGCTTAGAACTGTAAGGATATCAAAAGCTTTCTGGGACATCTATGTATACTACTCAAAGTTTGATAAGGATCATATTTTTCAGCACTTGTAAAACTTTCAACAAAGGTGAATGACAACCAACACAGAGTGATTTATGTTCAGAAATGTTTACTTCAAGAAATTGTGACAGAAAAATTTGGCAAACATGACATTTCATCGCATACTCCTAAGGTAAAGGGAGAGTACCCTGAAAAGCATGGCAATTTCATGATCACTGAATTGTTTAAACTCTGCACATTCCATTTCACACTGCACAAACAAGTGTCAATAGCGGGTATGGCCTCCGTTAGCTCCAATGACAGCTTGGCAACGTCGTCTCATGCTTCCAACGAGGTTTTGAATGGACGCAAGAGAGATATTGTTCCATTCTTGGATCAGAACATTTTCAAGTTCCTGGAGGGTGGCTGGTTGTACAGGACGACGTGAAATCGCTACCTGAAGCATATTCCAGACATGCTCGATAGGGTTGAGGTCTGGAGAACGAGCTGGCCAGTCCATACGAACAATTGTCTCACGTTCCAGGTACTCGTCCACCACCCTAGCACGATGTGGACGTGCATTATCGTCCACGAGGATGAAGTCAGGACCAACAGCACCAGCATATGGTCTCACGTACACATCCAGGACTTCATCCCTGTAGCGCACTCCGGTCATCGTGCCTCGCCTTAGGACATGGAGATCAGTTTGTCCAGCTCGACTGATTCCTCCCCAAATCATCAACGACCCACCACCATATCTGTCATGTTCAGCAACATTAGCGTCCTGATATCGTTCTCCTGCCCTTCTCCACACTCGTGCACGACGATCTGTGAAGTCAACACAAAACCTCGACTCGTCTGTGAAAAGTACAGGGGCCCAATCAGCAACCCTCCAATTCACATGAGCCCTGGCCCAATTCAAACGATCTTGTCTGTGTCGCTGAGTAAGTTGATCAGCACCATGAATTTCTTGACTCTCTTGTAAAACCTATGCTTTCATGAATTTCCATTTTTTGCCTACATCAGCTTGGCAGGACTTGCCTAATCTACTCATGAAATTCCATTTTTTTTTCCTTCATCAGATTGGCAGGACTTGCTTAATCCACTCCATGTTTACTCTGGTGTAGATTTTGACGAGATATTCAAAAATGTTTATTGAATTTTACCCACAAAAAATATTCAAAACGTCTTTGTTAAATGATGAATAACAGACTGACTAGCACTGAATAATACACGTAATTATTTTTATCGATTCATTGGATAGTTTCTAGATCATCTTTCTGGACACCCACCCCCCCTTTCCGAAATCGCTGGATCCGCCTCTGACATATATCAACATAGATATCATTGTGTCTTTGAAATGACAAAGCAAAATTTAAAAGAAGAAGGTGGTTTGATATGCTTATTAAAAATGCAAATAGTACAAATGCAATTAGCTGTTTTATATATGTGATTAAATTTCTTCCAAGGACGAACTTTTTTTCAGCAGCTGATCAATGGTAACATAACATTGTCTATAATGCGGACAAAAACCATAATGTTTGATGGTATACAAGAACTTGAGACCGAATTTAATGCTTACGTCAATAATTTTTCTTGTTTTTTGCCAATCGTAACTAATACTACCGCAGTTCATCGTTACATTGGTTGGTTTTTTTTTTTTTGGTTTTTTTTTTTTACCGCCAAATGCCTTCGGCACGTGCAAAGGGATTCTGAGTAAAAATATCTAGATGACATGTTGTAAATAAAACGAAAATCAAAATACGGCAACTAGCTGCACTATTTTTGTGTCAAAAGTGTAATATTTAACGGACTGGTACTTTAAATAAAACAGCTTATTAATTCAATAGCAACAAATTGTATAATAAAGCGATAAATTATTGCGATTATTGTTCATATTTCGAAAAAAAATCAAAAAAAAAAAATCAAAAAAAAATCTTAAAAACAGATACACATATCTCCTTATGAGTTCCTTAAATACCTTATATCATTATCCTTGACTTAAAATTATATAATATAAAATGCATTCATTTTCTGATCACGAAACACCGGCGTTTTATTTCTAGAAATAACTTGAAACTCATTGATAACTTTTAACACTCATGAATACTTCTCCCGTTGAATTATCTACCCATCACAATCTTATATATATATATATATAGAGAGAGAGAGAGAGAGAGAGAGAGAGCGAGAGCGAGCCGTCCGCTTCCCCGCCGGGCTGCAATAATCTTTGAACGATGAAACAAATCACTGAAATGTCAAAAACACCTAACTGCATACAAACTGGTAATAGCAGATGTACACTACCAAGTTCAACAACTCTGTATATACGAACACCTGTCAGGTATGTCACATTATAGTCCATTCCTTGCTTCTTTGGAATCCCACATCTATATACCATGATTTAGTAAAAACATCAATTTTAAAACATTGATATTCGTTTTCCAGATAGGCGAGTAACGTATCAACAATTCCTGCATTGTAGCGAGCGAAATTGTAAATGAACTATTCTCTACTCTGTAGATGATTAACTTGTGATGAATCACTCAAATTAAAAATAAAATTTTATAACAAGATCCATCAAATTATTTAATTGTTGCATTATACAAGTTCAAATGCAAATAAGCCATAAAACTGACCGGTCTTTCGGTGTATATTTTTTTTAAACAGAAATTATGCGACTTGTCAAACTGCTGTCAAAATTTAAGATACAGTTTGTAGTTAAATGTCCACTAGCTGCGTTCGACTGACAGCTCCTGAATTTAAAAATAAAAACGGTATATTTGAATTCAATGAGGTGAACAACAGGTGGAACTGGTTACACAGGTATGTTTGAGTTTACGAGAGACTAATTGGACAACGAGAATTTAGACGTGGGCGTTTCATCAATTTTTCTGAATGTTTGGGCAATTTATAACCATTTTCTTCTGATTAGGAATGTTTTGGACACATCAAAAATGGGGAACCAAATGGGATGATACCGTTCTTCGATTATTATATAACTTTATTCAAATTCCTGGAGAATTCAACAAATTTGAATGTTCATACATTCAGACCATGGGGTTTAAAATGCGTGCACCCGTCACGGTAGCTCAGTAGTAGGGAGCTCTCTTCGTAAGCGGGAGGTCGTGATTTCGACCCCCCCCCCCCTTCCTCGTGCCATGACTGCGTCAGATTGTTTTTTCGCCAAATGTTCGACAATCAAGGGTCTTTCGGATATGACATTAAAAGACGGAGGTCCCGTGTCGCAGCAGGTATTGGCATGTCGAAGAACCCTCACCGTAAGCGCAAAGAATAGCTCTAACTTTGTGACACTACACTTACGTCTGGTGAAGTGAATATAAATGAATGAAAAATTCTCGACAGGACGTTTAACAAACAATCATCAATAAAATGCATGCATTGAATGCCTCCATTTTCTCCTTCAAATTCACGAAACATTCAGAATATATTTGATATAGATACTTAGAGTTTATTCGGATTTGAATATGTCAATAAGCATTACATGTACCATGTATGGGATGATAATATATAATTCAGAGGAGGAAGTGCACAAAGTTCAAAATTACCCAGATCTAGTTCAATATTGATTTGTTTGCTTGAAGTCCTTTGAAAAAAAATTAACTCATATTGAAACGTCACCAGCTATTTGAAAAGCACCCCTTAAGCCGCCGTAGCAGCAAGGGTTCTTTAACGTCCCAACGTGCCCAGGGGTCCTCCAATCATTAAGTCTCATCCGAAAGTTGGTGGTATATATATTCAGGAAGTTCAACTAAACCTTGTTTATTCATTATAAATTGAAAAGTTTGTAGATTTTAATGTTTGTTTGGTTTTTTTCCTTTAGTGAGGACTGTAAATGTCTGCTTCAGCATTTGTCAAACGACCCCATGAGGGATATAGCAACTTCCCAGCATTCCTTTTCGAGTTAAATATCGCAGTCATAAATGTTCTTTTAATCTCTATCAACATGAATATATCCAGTTAGTCTACCCCCTCCCCTCCTCAGAGTGAATTTTACTCCGAGATTAAAAACAGGGGTATCATAAATTTCTAAACATAATAAAAATGTTTCATTAACTGCAACTGTCATCTCATTTCATGTTTATTTGTTGACTGCTGAATTCATGTTTTTTAGAATACCAAGACTACAGACACTAGTATGGTGATAATCATTAACAGAGATATGGAATGATGGGGACTTCCGTCAGACGGACCTTTGGAGTCGCCAGTGCTATAGTTTGACTTGTCTTCATCGTTACATAATTCATTGTCGGACAGACACTCTGTTAAACACGTGTGCCAGTAAATATCGGAAGAACAACAATTTCTGCCACAGTCCAGTGAAGCCTGCTCTCCACAGCCTCTGGTTATCGACCGAATTTCTAATGTATCTGGAAAAATAAAAATAAAACATGCCAAATTAAATGTATATTATAATCAAATTTCAAGAAAAGATAAAAGCTGATAAATATATAGATAAATAAAACCTTTTAAGTACCATGGTTATAGTTATTATGAACCGATTTCTATGCATGTTGTACTTAATTTTTCTAACTGCAAATGATATTAAACAAGAGGCCTGTGGACTGCATCGCTCACCCGAGAAACGTTGCTTTATATTAAAGTAAAACTATTTCCATTATAGTCCTGGGATAACAGCGAGAACATCCCGCGCACACTCCGTCCGTGGGTTTTATTTTGGCATATTGCATACTTCTTATTTTAGAGAAGACATTCATTATAATGTCCTTATATATTCCTATGTTAAACCTAAACTGTGGGATTACAGTGTGAGGAAACACGTTATGGACATCCTTAAAAATAAAGTTAACATACCTACATTGTATTAGATTTTTGTGATTACTGGCAAATATTGGAAAAACAAAAATTATTGTATATCCCTGTCGAGCTTAAATCCCTTTCTGTGGCGACGCTCGGACCCACGGGGTCGTCGTGTGAAAACAAAGAATCCGAACTGCACGAGTTCGCATATTACTTTGGTTCTTGATACGATTCTCAAAATTTTCCCTAAATATCACTACATGTATGTCGAGCTTACAACATTGTGCCCTTATGAGCTTACAACATTGTACCCTTATGGTTTTTGACCGGTCGCGGTAGCTCAGTGGTAAGAGCGTTCGCTTCGTAACCGGGAGGTCATGAGTTCGGGCCTCGCTCGTGCCATGGCCGCGTCAAACCTTAGACGAAAAATAGGTAGTGATTGCTCCTTCGCCAAACGCTCGGCATTTAGAAGTGAGAATCACGGGTCTTTCGGATATGACCTTAAAAACGGGGGTTCCGTGTCACGGTAGGAGTTGGCACGTTAAAGAACCCTCACTGCTACGGCTCAGAGCGCTAAGCATAGGTCTAAATTTGTGGTACTTCACCTACAGCTGGTGACGTCTCAATAGGAGTGAAAAATTCTAGACAGGACGTAAAACAAACAAATAATCAATCAATCATATGGCTCTTGAGATGAAGTTCTACGTGATACATTTAACTACAGTTTTAACACCGACATGGCCTCAGGGATTTTCATTCTATATAGGGAACTTTTTCATGCAATTTTGAGGGGCCTCCGTGGCCGAGTGGTTAGAGCATCGGGCTCAAAATCACAAAGCCTCTCACCTCTGTCGGCGCGTGTTCGAATCTCGGCCGCGGCGTTATGTGAGCAAGTTTGCCAGTTTACTTGCGGAAGGTCGGTGGTCTCTTCCCAGATACATTGTATCTGGGTTCTCTCCTCCACCAGCAAAAACTGGACGCCACCAGATAGCTGAAAAATTGTTGAGTGTGGCGGAAAGCAATAAATAATCAATCAATCATGCAATTTTGTTCTTTAGAAGATTTTGGAAACACCTCACACTATTTC